>JAECUM010069912.1:0-11164 GCA_016617855.1 Megalonaias nervosa | reverse complement strand
AAAGATAATATGTTGCTAACATAAAACTCCCATAAGGTCTAATATCGTTCTACCTTATCATGCGTAATTAGATTAGCACTGAGAAAACATTATCATACGGTATAAGCTGTGGAGTAGCTAGCATAAAATGTAAAGAATGTGCAGATCGTGGAGCCACATTGAAAATGTATATAGTTTGCCCTGTTAGATATAGCTACAGTTATAGGTTTTTATTAGACATTACCTCAGAGTTTTGTTTGAATCGAAGAGGCGCAGATGGGATATATATTTTTCGGTTTCAATTTTTAAAATCCAGCCCCAAGATAACTGCTTACAACCGAAACATCAACACATTTTAACAATGACAATAACCACTTATTCTAATAAAGCTGGTTAATATGGAGATAGTACGAAATCATGCATTATTTATAGAGAAGCAGAATACGCAGCTAAGCTTCTAGAGGAGTTGAGCAGAATGTCCAAACACATTAAACAAGAAACCGAGATGGGTCTAAGTGAGCCGCCAAAACCTGTGACGGGTGTTTGTAGCAAAGACAGAGAAACAGATGAGGGAATAAACACCGACAATAAAGACACGCAGATTTCAAGACACGTTGAGCAGCTAAATACAAATTTTGCAAGAGCAACACAAGTGTTGAAAGAACATATGTAAGTAATATTTATATTATTTCGCATGCACCAAAAAAGACAGTAAGTCTACTATTACACAGTGGAAGAATGGAACGTCGTGATTGTGCATAAAATAGTATTGTTATGTAACATCATATAACTTTCATAACTTATACCAGTTCATCCTACCTCGTTAAAGTAATTAGGCCTTCCTCATTAGTCTTGATGAAGTTTAAAATCACATTGTTCCTATGCATCTTCAGGTTACACATTTTTGGACTGTCACAACGAAAGAGAAAAGTGAGAGAATACACATATATATGAAACGGTTGTAAGTCCAAAACACCTCATCTTCAAAAACTTTAAGAAAACGAAAAGAAAATGATGTGTGCTTCGAACTCTTTCATCAAGTGGTATTAATAAGGAGGACTAATATCTTATTTTTCCACCCTTATGAATTGATATAAAAACTAGGATGGGGCTAGGATACATGGAGCAATGAACATACTCAGATTCCACGAATCGCATACATATATACATGAAAAGCATCATCTTATAGTCAGAATTTGTACCTGAGTTTAGATTGCAGAAAACGTCTTATTGTGTCAATTAATATGCCACATACAACAGGTTAATATTCCGTACTTTGGGTTACAAACGAACCAAAATAGGTATTTTCTTTATATGTGAATACATTACATAACGACAACAATATAAATATCAATTCATAGAAAAGCAAAACACTTTTATCATCACTTTTTCATCATACCAACTGCCACAATTATCTCATAATTTATTCACAAACTGATATCAGCTACTTCATTGCAATTTTTACCGTTTCTTACCAGGATAATTTCTTCATTCGATTTTTCATTTTACTTTGTGTCCCTCACATCTTACATTAATATTTCTACCTTCATATTTAAAGACAAATTTAGCTAATGCTTCTTCCTCCGTTCATTGCATAGGTAGTTCTTTCATCCCAGAGGCTCTAATATGATCAAATAGGCTGCGTTATATCTAGCGAAGTCGCTTGAGAAGAGCACGTGAATGAGATTATTATTTATAATACGGCTAATTTTCATACACAATTAAGACCCTCTAAACTAAAACCTTCCGTCAATCTTAGACACACAAACACAAATGAAATAAAAAGTGACTGATAAACCTAATCATCTACACAAGCACCTGAAGAAGATCAACAGCTATAACAAAAGGTATTGAAAGTGTACGATCAATGCAAAGTTCATCAACTCATAAAACAAATGTTACCTTTCTTCAACGTATGCAATCATTCCATGGATGTATGAGCATAATGGTTACTGTATGGACGCATCAACACACATGATCAATGTAAGAGTTACCAACATACACGATTAATGTATGCACTTATTAACAAATATGATTTATGCATTGATTTATCAAGAGATACGATTAACTTTTTCTTAGTAGGTATGATGTTGTATTCGACTGTCGTACATACAATATAATTACCGCTCCGGTGGCCTAGTGGTTAGAGCGTAAGCCTCGGATGCAGGAGGTTGAGGGTTCGAACCCAGGCCGAGCCATACCAAAGAATTATAAAAATGATACTAACAGCTGCCTCGCTAGGCGCTCAGCATTAAGAGTTTAGTGTTAAGACTGGTCGGTCTGGTGTCAGAATAATGTGACTGGATGGGGCATCATGCTACATTGTCTGCGGCATGATACCCAGTGCTAAATATCACTATAAACTTCCACACTGCAGACGACGTAGTGATATAACTGAAAATGTTTTCAAAGCTACGTTAAAAATCCAAATCACACGCATGCACACATAATGATACTAAACTTTAGCTAAGAAAATTAGTATACTGTTCATCAATAAAACGGAATGATAAATACCTTAGAATCAAATATGGCCACTTAGAACGTAATATACTGTACCAACAACATGTGCCATCTCTTAATTATGCATGCGTCTACTATCATTGACGAGATTCAACAATGTTTAGCTTATTTCATTAATACTCTAATGTGCATTATAATGTTTGCAAGATAAATGAACATATTGCCGAACAAATAGTGCACAAATATACAGTCAAATAATGGATGTAGCTACTTAACAGTTAATAATATAAACTCATTGATTTGTCTACCAAAGTCTGCCATCTATACTAAAGTATCACTGCTACATTCTATATACATTGAAGTTTTAGAAGTCAGTTTTGACAAGGATATTAAATGCGTTCGTTGTTTTAAAATACTGTTGCATGAATAGTACAACATTTTGAGTCAGTATATGACAAACCAACTGCCAATATTTAGGTGTCGCCACTAATAATCGCAACAGCAGCAGTTAATCTTACAATCAAAACCAACTGCAAAATTTTTCAACTATTATAATGCAGCTGAATACTATCATCTTGCATCCTGTTTACTTAATTAACAAGTTAATAGAGTCACTGGATACAGGTTTTGATTTAATGATTGCAAAAATACATTGCAGTGCATACCGAAATTATGGTAATGAATATTTATATTTCATTTTACTCAGTGCTTCAGAAAACATAAAAGGAGAGAGGAACTGTCTGTTGTCCGTCTTGGAAGCTCTTCATAAAGAAACACAGTATCTTTCTGAGGGGAAGACTCATAATGACTTGTCAACCCTTGTCGGTCAAATGGCATCATCTATTGGTCAGGAGAGTGCATCATATGAGATGTTGATAAAAGCTGGAGCAATTTCAGATATTCAGATGGAATGGAAACGGTACTTCAGTATTTTCTTACTTTACTTTAATGTTGATCGTTTTCTATATGTTTTCAAAAAATGTTAAAAATATTAAGTGATTCAAAGAAAAGTTCGTTAGTAATGTTTATTATCACAAAATTGTCATGTATAAGAATTTCATTTTCAGCGATATACCCCAGAATTATATATATATATATATATATATATATATATATATATATATATATATATATATATATATATATATATATATATATATATATATATATATATATATATATAAAAGCTTTTGCTTTCATGTCAAATTTAGAATTTAATTTAAAATATTTACATACTGTAAGGAATCTGAATTATTTTAAAAGCACATATCTATATCTAGGTATATCTATATACTCTTATATTCTTGGAGATTTCAACTTTCACTTTGACTGTCCTGGAAACCCATGCACATCGAAACTCCTAGATTCCATTCACGTTTTCAACCTCAAACAGTCAGTTAGCCAACCCACCCATAAACATGGTCACATATTGGACTGGATTCTTTACAGACCTGATGATAATATTCTTCAGTCCTCCCTGGTGTCCCATGAACTTTCATCAGATCACCTCTGCATTATATGCCATCTTGACGTATCAGTCCCTAACCCTCCACCTTTATTCGCTACTAAGAGAAACCTCCGTACGATAAACAGAACCGAACTAATGCATGACATCCAAGCAAACCTAACAACTAGCTTACCCACTACAGCAGAACAACTTGATAACTGCCTGCGTTCATTGCTCGACAAACATGCCCCAGCAACCAAGTGCAGAGTAGCAATTCAGAAGTGTTCTCCGTGGTATAGTAGTGTTAGGGACCAGCTTCGCACTGCTAAAAGAGACCGCCGTAAAGCTGAGGGGCTTTGGCTTTCCACCAGACTCACTATTCATAAGCAGATCTATGATGCCGCTAAGAAGAATGTCACAAACATAGTCCATGCAGCTAAATCAGCCCACTACAGTACTAAAATCATGGAAAGTTCCAGCTGCAAAGAGCTATTTGAGATTACTAACAAGCTGATGTCAAGGAACAAATGTACACCACTTCCAGCAACCTTCTCTCTAGTTGACCTTCCGGACCTGTTTGCAAATTTCTTCCGTGACAAAGTACAAACCATCGGAGATAAACCTGACAACACAATTTCAGTCGACTCGTCGTCACCATACAGTTGCGATACAGAATTTCAGCGGCAACCGTTAGCAGCATTTGAACCTGTCTCTATGGATTTAGTACGTACAATCGTGATGAAGAGTGCACCAAAGTCATGTGAACTTGATCCGATTCCGACGTCACTGCTGCTAGAGTGCTTGGATCCAATACCGCCTTCACTAACTGATGTTATTAATACCTCTCTCTCGACTGGGGAATTCCCATCATTTTACAAAACTGCCATTGTAAAGCCTCTGCTGAAACCAACACTCGACCATAATGATTTAAAGAACTACCGCCCAGTTTCTAATCTGCCATTCATCTCAAAAATCTTAGAAAAAGTTGTTCTATCCCAACTTGTATCTCATCTGAATTCAAACAGTCTTTTTAGCAATGTACAGTCTGCATATCTCCATTGCCACAGCACTGAAACTACTCTTCTGAAAGCAGTCAATGACCTTCTCTCTGCGTTGGATAGCGGAAAGAATACAGTCCTCACTCTCCTTGACTTGTCTGCAGCATTTGACACTATAGACCATGATATATTACTTCCCCGTCTCCAGCATGTATTTGGCATTCATGATACGGCCTTACTATGGTTCAAGTCCTACTTGGTCAACAGGACACAAATTGTGTCCAAATGGAAAACACTCCAGCCCAGTTGATCTATGCTGTGGTGTTCCACAGGGGTCTGTTCTTGGACCTGTTCTCTTCATTCTATACACTCAGCCACTCTCAAGTGTCATAGATCATCATCCAGTGTCTCACCAATTGTATGATGATGACACCCAAATATACAAATCTAGCCATCCAGCTGAAGTTGAAGCTGCCATCCAAGGCGTAGAGATGTGCATTTCCGATGTGAAATCATGGATGACATGTAACAAGCTGCAGATGAATGATGATAAAACTGAAGCCATTCTGATTACAACACAAAGACTTCTCATTCACATCCTTTACCTCAGACAATAAATATCAGCAACACCAACATTAAATTCACACAGTCACTACGAAACCTCGGTGTCACTCTCGACAGTACTCTCTCGTTGCACCAACGTGTCATGAACATATGCAAGGCTGCATATCTTGAGCTGAGACGAATCAGCTCCATTCGCAAGTATCTTTCAGTTGATGCCACTAAAACACTTGTGTGTTCCTTAGTACTTTCAAGACTGGACTGTTGTAACTGAATTCTGTCTGGTTCGTCTCAATATCTACTTCAGAAACTTCAAAAAGTTCAAAATACAGCTGCTCGAATCATCCTTAGAGTACCACGATCAGAGCACGCCTCTCCCCTGCTCTGTACCCTACACTGGCTATCCATACGATCCAGAATTAAACACAAAATTTGTTCTCTGTGCTACGTTTCACTGACGGGCTCCAGTCCAACATACCTATCTGACCTCACCCATGTGTACACACCTGCAAGATGCTTACGCTCCTCTTCTGACACTCGTATTCTCATTATTCCCACTATGAAGATGAAATCATATGGACAACGCTCTTTTGCATACCAGGGCCCAGCAACGTGCAACGAATTGCCCACTGCACTTAGACACAAAGACACAGTGATCTCATTCAAGAGCACTCTTAAAACTCACCTATTTCAACTGCAAGAACAGACTTAAAGACCTAATAATGTATCCTTGCCTTAAATATTTACAGCATATTTTCTTTTTCTACTTTCTTGGTGTTTGTTTTTAATTTTGTAATCGTATCATTATATACGTTTTTTAAGTGTTGTCAAATGTTGTAAAGCGCTTAGAGCTTCTAAAGATTAGGCGCTATACAAAGTCCTCATTATTATTATTATTATTATTATTATTATTATTATTATTATTATTATTATTATTATTATTATTTCTCTACAAAATAAGCTATTTTATTGACAACAGATAGCTCCTCAAGTAATGTATTAATTCTGCTCTTGTTTGCATAATTCGAATCGCACTCAGTAAATATGTTTATACGGTATAAACTGTGTAGAGACAATGTTCATGCAGTATACGTGGACTGGAAAGTTTAACAGACAAAGATTGCAGAACCTGTGGTCAGGTAAACAATATAAATAACTGGACGTTTTACATGTAACTATCCATGACTTAGTGAATTACATGATTTGTTCAGATATTTGCTCCTGCGATGTCGTTCGTCGGTTCGAGTCCAAGCGGCGTATACATAAATTATTTTTAGGCCCTATTTCAAAGTGTAGGTCCAAAATAAAAAATTACAACAACAAGAACAAAATTAAATGTCATAACAGGACCAATTGCAACAATCCCTTGTATCACATAACTGAGCGGCTTGGATGTTGCATCATAGAAAATAATATAGCGTATCATCTTTGTAGGGAAGCGGAGTATGCAGTTCAACTTCTAGAGGAGTTAAACAAATTTTCCAAGGACAGCATTATACAGGAAACTGAGATCGCCCTAAGTAAGCCCCCAAAACATGTGACACTTGCAGGTAGCTCAAGAAGTAAGGATGATCGGACAGGCAGCAATCAAAACGAGAAAACGCCTAGTTCAAGACATGTTGAGCAGCTGAATAAAATCTTTGCAACTGCAACAAATGTGTTGAAGAAACATATGTAAGTAGAAACTAAAGTCATACATAGTTCCTCAGAGAAAATAATGTCATCATATCCGAGTATAAAGGTGGAAAGACGAAATTGGATATCATGTTGAAACTATTATTGCTATCTAATGGTAGATAAGTAATATGTATTGGTTTCATACTCCATCCTAGCGACAACACGGTTGAAGTCATCTTTGCACATTACCTCACCTGCTGAGGGTTAACATCACATCGTTCTGCTACATTATCCTTCTACATTTTGCTGCACCGAGATAAAAATATACACGTATTTGTGTATGTGTGGGGTTCCGGCAACCTAAGTCCTTTTACTCGCTCTCTTTATGAAATTGAATAATGTTTGTGTAACAAAATATGAAGGGTTAGTCGCAAGTTTCAAAATAGCAAAGATTGATTTTAAGGAACGGTTTATAACAAATTTGGAGATATGGATTAAGATCATGGTCCGAATATATTATAAAAGTCAAGATTGAAACTTTAGAAGAAATGATATTTTCACTCCTGTGGCACAATACAAAGATGCAACAATCTGCTCGAAAGTCTCTAAAATATAAATGGAGATACCTATTATTTTGACATTTTAACCGAAAATAGAATGTGTGTACCTCTACAGAATGGTCTAATGATATACATAATACGTTGCAGAAAGAAATTAAGATATTTTATTATATGCTAGCCATTGAAGTGTTGGCTTTTCCAACAGAGATGGAGTGAACACTATTTTTCATTGCACTCTATAGACTTTAATATCATTCTGACCAAGAAAGTGTTCACCGGTTTGATATAGTAGCAAATATGACTGCCTGTTAAGCAGATGTACAAAGTTTAAATCCCGCAAGATGTTTCTTTTATTTTTCCTACAAAAAATTTTCGTATATGTGCATTATTGCCACGAATCAGGAAACAATAATGTTTCTACTGATTTTTTCCGTGCAATATACCCTGACATAGGATAACATGATTATAAGCAGCTGCTGTTTTCGAACGGGGTAGTATAAGAAATCTGCTACTTCAGTCTATTACATCTATTGCTAGCCGATACGCTTCAGCATAAAATAGAAAATAAAATTTGCTTGTTCCGAGAATCACGGATATTTTTCATCAGTAACTGGAGATCTCGGCCCATAATGAAGTCGGCACAAAACGGACTTGGCCTATACAAATTTAATTAAGAAATTTCACCATAACATACTCGGCCCATTATGGAGTCGTCCCACAACAAAATCAGCCTTACCCTTGATCATGTATGGCTTAGTAACGCTCGTTGCTACTGAAAACAAAAATCGCATGTTTTCATTTTTCTAGTCAACTGTGTAGTCTTGGAGTTAATTAAAATATGTATCAACGTGGTCATGTAGGCGCATTTAGTCAGATTAAATTAACTATTACTTGTTGTTCTACATATTAATACTAATATATCTTAACCAAATGAAATCATGTCCTACTTGTTGAATGCTCGACACCGTAAATGTCATCGTCCAGACGAAACTTGTTCACCCTATTGACATTTTACGATAATAAACTGGGTCAAGAAAAAAAGATGCTGAACATTTACTGCTGATAATAAATTTATGTAAATAAAATATTTAATTATGGTTAGTATTGAGAGAAGGTATAAGACAGGGCACAGATTGGAGAAAGATATACAATTGTATAACACCCCCCAACCCCCAACCCCCCAAATACATAAGAGTTTGAAATGTTTGCTTTGGCTATGTTATTATTTTGCTTGTGTTTTTTTTTTAATTAAATATATCCATTTAACTCAATTATCATAGCGGCCTTACAAGGACAGATAAGTTTTAAACTTATAATTGAAAATATTTACTGTTGATACAAGCTTTACGGTATACGGATGGTAAACGACTGCAATCAAATTGCACGTGTAAACACACGTGCACATTCACAAGGAGTAGAGTATACATATGCTACCTCAAACTCAGTTACAATTAATAGCGCACGACAAGGACAGTTTTAAAATGTTGATTATGTAGTATATAATTTAATTAATTTGGGATTATGATTTTCCCGCTATATTTATATTGAAAATAAATGACCGTTGAAAGAAATGCAAAACGAATATAACAAAATGAAATGGCCGTTGAACCAAGAGCATTACATCTGCATTACTAGTATATAAATCGTGGACAGAAAGGCCTAGAGGATAATGGGCCAAGTACGTTATGTGGACCGAGTACGTTATGGGCCGATTTGAGTAGGTCGAGTTCGTTATGGGCCGAGAATGTTGATGGCAGAATCTGACATGGGCTCAGTAGTACCAAAACCGACAAAACATCAGGTGGGTGATATACTCCTGTATTTTCATCCCCTCGATACCAGCTAATATCTTTTATCTGCTCACTATTAAAAGGAAACACTAATTTAAAATTTTAAAAATTTTAGCTCAGGGTTGCACATCCAATATTAATAGCAAAATCCGTACTGACAACAAAATAAATATTGTAGATGACTTAGTTCAGTTTGTAATAAAGCTTTAGAAACGATTAATTTATTTTGACCGTGTAGTGATACATTGTTAGGAATTTTAAGTAAACCAAAATAATGAAACCAACAAATTTAACTTCTGAAAGACTTCTTTAAGCTGCCAAAGGTCATATTCAAACTGATACATACATACATACATACATACATACATACAGACATACATACATACATACATACAACAGTAGTTAATGGGGATACCCTAGCGACAATGGGAATTAGCATTACGGGAGCCTACTTTGTACCCTGGCGACAAGATTTCTAGCGACAAAATATCAGCCTGGGACACCCTAGCGACAATGGGAATTTTGTATAGGGACAATAGGAATGGAACAGGTGGCATGACGTCACGGTACTGGACACTTTCAACAATGTAGCAAATGGCTGACATGAATACGCGTAGCTACTCTAGGGAGGGACAAATACAATAGAGAGACACAGACATATACAACATTACACTAAATTTGTTTGAGGCAAAGTGAGAATGAATATCTTTTCGAGGCATAGAAAGTGGCCCTGAAAAGGGCCTTTGGTTTTTTTTCCCTATTTTCTCCAGTTCTTCCACCAGCTTCTTAATTTTCCAATAATTCCTTTCTTCTACTTATTTTCTTCGTCTGGAATCCAGTCTGGATGTCCCATGTCTCTAAAAGAAATATTCTGTATTTTCATCCAGTTGATGTTCAGTCTTTCAAAGTCCTCTTTCTTTTTTTTTTGGATTTCCTTCTCCTTTCTCTCTTTTGTCCAGGTGTCTTTGATTTTCTTTACCTCTTCTTCCATTACGTTTTTCATCTTGTCTTCTGCTTTTTTTAATTGTTGTAATCCCCACAAGACAAAAGACCACTCAGTAAAATTTCCTTTATCTTCTAAAAAACACCTCACTTTGATTACATTATCAATTGCCTTCTTCAATGTCCCCACTCTTACATACCTAGGCTTGATGAATCCTCTTATTTTTTCCACCTTCTCTTCTATCATTCCTGTCACCTGATCCCCGGCTACTTTGAGGCTATTGACTTGACTGGTAACAAATTCTTGGCTGTCTGGATAGATCCATTCTTTTTAAAGCCTTTCCACCATGTAGGCTGCATCCATCATCCAAAAATAACTGTGTCTTAACTGGTTAAACAATTCCATCTTGTGTTGACTAGTCAACGCGGGTACTAGGATTCGGATTATAGTCGCGTATGCACTCAGTGCTTCTGCGACTGGTTGTGGCCCTAGGCTGGGCGACGGTCCCCTTAAGGGGGCGCTTGGCCCTAGTCTGGGCCTAACGCGGGTACTGACGAGCGTTCCGGGTTATATACGTCAAGCACGGACGTGAACGAAAACATCCCTTACACTCACTTCACATATTATATACTATCTACACAAACGGACGCGAAGGCATAAAACATGCCATATCTACTATCCACACAAACGAACGCGAATGCATAAAAGAAAACCAATATCTACTATCCACACAAACGAACGAGAATGAATAAAACACACACGCACATACACACTCACACACACATATATCTATATATATATATATATAT
>JAECUM010069911.1:0-15443 GCA_016617855.1 Megalonaias nervosa | reverse complement strand
TAAATTTTTCATTAAAAGGAAACGAAGCTTGCTGAGTTTCCTTTTAATGAAAAATTTATACAACGAGTGGTATATCATTGATACAGCGTATATACTGTACATATATTTTATTTATATCACATACAAATACATATATTTGCCCTTTGAACGGAGTTCAGATTTACTACAGGCAGCCGTGTATTGACCTAGTGAATGAACTCCTCACATCACCGAGTGTGTCCGCTACAAAATGTAGTTCTCTGCCGTAGTGGTTATTTACAATCACCTCTGCATATTGATAAGTTGATTGTTTTCTTTTCTTGGTTTCTATTTTTTCCACATTGATTAAATCAATATAATACACACTTATGATTTAAACATGAAAGATGGTTTTAATAATAAAAGTAGCGCAGTAGCAACACTTGGATAGCTACACCATTCAAATGAACGCAATGCCATTCACCTTCAGGCGCATGGAAATTAATGTGGAATAGAAACTAAGCCAACTGACGAACCAACAAGAGGTAATTAAAATATTTTAATATATTTACAATTGATCTAAGTCATTATTCTGCTTTAGCAACAGTACAACGGACCCACAAACTCTCTCTCTCTCTCTCTCTCTCTCTCCCTCTCTCCCTCTCTCTCATCCTTTGGTCGGTTTGACTTAACTTTTACCATCATTCATAAGTCCAGAGATATTGTCGGAAAATCCTCTACGTTCGCCATTTCATAGATTTTAGCCCGTATCCTGCTACGATGGTCGAGATCGAGATCGAGATCGAGATCGAGAGAGAGAGAGAGAGAGAGAGAGAGAGAGAGAGAGAGAGAGAGACCTTTGGACATTTTTATATTTAAATAATAATAATCGATTTTTTAGAACATTATGGTATGTTTAAGAAATAACCAAAAAAACAACAACAAAAAAAAACAAAACATAACATTAAATATATCACAGCATGTGTACCACGTAACCGAGGAATTTACTGGTTTGCAACATTGCATCATTGATAAACACTGTTGATAAATCCCAAGGAAAGTGCACACGTATCGTTACGACGAACCATATTCTTGTAGGTTACTTGGTGTAATTTCTATTTCAAGGTTATAATCCAGCCCAAATTCCTTTTCTCTCTCATTCCACATTTCTGCTCATTTTGTCCGTTATGCTTGAGAGGGGAGGGGAGAACAGAAAGCAGAAAGGATTGTAATGAAAATGTGTACCATATTAAATTAATTTAGAAAACGGGGATTATTAATACTTTTCATCATTATTTTTCATACGTCACTAGTGACTAATTTGTGGAAATTAATCATTGATCTAGAATCAACTACAGACGCTCGCGAGAATGTTTATATATGTATTATTGCGCCATGGGCGGATCACAATTTGATATACCAATAGTATTGGTATATCAAATTGCTTTATACCAACACTTTAAATGCATGTTATTTTTTAACGTATGTGGTATAAATATATATATATATACACACACACACACACACACAACTTACCTCCATTGCACTGTATGTACCATTTTGCGACTGATGCCTTTGTTCTTTTCGCTAATCGAGTCACCGATCGATCTGGCCTTTTACCAATTTTATACAATATACGAATGTATGGATATTTTATTATATGCTCTTTTGTCTCTGTTAACTTTACATTGTCAGAGTTGTGCAGTATTTTAAGATGCTAAGCACCATGATATTGATTGCTCGCAAATGTGCCTGTAAAAATAGCATAGTGTATTAGGAACAACTCTTTTAAACAAACCATGTACTCATGTAGTAGAGGATTTAGATTTTGGTTGATTAGATTTGTTTGTGAAATAACTAAACAATCTGTTTCGTCCTTTTGAAAGTGTAGATGATAAAGTTAACAATGTGGACGAATTCTCTGAGTCCGAAATGAAACTTTCAAACAAATAAACGAATCAACGTGATATTTGCAATGTCAACAACAAATATTAGAGACGCAGTAATTGAAAATACCGTTCTGACGATTAAAATTTATTTAGGAGAAATATTCGTAACTTTTCGCAAATATAATGGTTCAGACTATGACCAGTGCTCTCAAGAGTCAATAAAAAGTATACCATATGAAAGAGTATTGAGGCCAAGGGCTATCGCATATCTATCAAGACGTACCATTTTACAAGTCTGTCAAAATACTAGATTCGAGAAAAAAAAAATGCAACTAAAGATTTGGTAGGAAACAAAGAGCCTCAGAGACAATAAACCAAGACGACGAAAAAGTATTATTTCTGCTGGCTAAATGGACTGTCGCACAAAAGCTGCTTTGCAATTTTTCCCGTGTAACTCTTTTGATACAATGTTAGGCTAGCGATAGAAGACACATTGTATGATACGGGTCATAGTTGGGATCCCTCCAACAGCGAGATGCAGTTGACGGTCATAAGCATGTTTTCTTTAGCTGGTAATAAGAATGATAATAAATATACTTACATTGATGCATCTTGAATTTCCTCAAAATGTACATTCTTTGTTAGTTTTGCAAATCCGGATGACATGTTCTGCAAAACCTGATACACACCAAAACTGTACTGGAATTTTGAGTACATTTCCAGCTGAAATCCATTCTCCATAATGTACCGAATTGACCCAGTAATCCAGTCCATCATAATCAGAAATGTAAAATCGATTTGGATCAACATAAAAACAAAATCCACCCATTCTAGACCAAATGGAAAAAGTTGTTGCAATGTGCATTAATTCACAATATGACTCTAAAGTTCAATTTTATGTAGACCAAAACGAAAATTTTTGTTGAAACTACTGTCGAGCGCGCGATGAAGTTCAAATGTCGCTGGGCGGTGTTATGTGCGCATTATTATTATATGCTCATTTTTTTCTCCGTTAACTTTACATTGTCAGAATCGTGCAGTATTTCCCGATATTGCACCCTCGCGTTAAATTCATACTGAATGCACGCGAATAAAGGAACTACTTTCTATTGTAAACAAACAATTTTTTTTTCTGAATGAACTAAAGCAAATGTTTCATGGACTGCCACATATCAGCAGCTTTGGCACATTCCGCGTTAACTTTTTTGATACAGTGTTTCAGATTTAGGCTAGCTATAGACGCCAGACAGGGTCCTTACAATAACATGCAAGTTATAAGACATAAACTTGTCTTCTTTAGCTGGTAATAAAATTGGCAAAATATACTTACAATTTTACATCCTGAATTTCCTCATAATATACTTTCTTAGTTCTGCAAATCCAAATTACATGAGCCATGTCATGGGTTCTCAAAGTTGATTACACATTTTGAAACTGTACTGCAATTTCGACTACTGAGTATATTCCAAGTGCAATTACATCCTCCTTACTGCATTCAAAATGAAATAAACATTAAATTCCACAGCGTCTTTTCGATAATTGCAATTGAAAGACTTCATATTTTTTCCACATTTTGAATCATTCAATGACAGAACAGAAACGCGCATGCCGATGTCAACACACTTCTACCTCGCTGCTTCAATACGATGTATTTCATGTAGAATTGCCACAGACGCTGTAAGTTACTAAATCCAGATCATAATCACGAAACTGCGTCGAATCGACAAAAATACCAAAACGTATTCATTTCAGATCAAATGGAAAAGATGTTGCAATGCACAGTCATTCACAATATGACTCCAAATTTCAATTTCAATTTTAAGTAGACCAAACGCCATTTTCTTTCGAAACTTACGTCTAGCGCGCGACCAACTTCAAATTTATCTAGGCGGAGTTACGTGCGCATTAATAATGTTGTTGTGTAATGATGCATGTACGCTTGTGTATTTAGTTTGGAATACGGCATACATTCAGTTACTTTGTTTCTTGTAGGATTTTTTGTTGATATATTTAAGCCTTAGGTAGAATAAGAAAATGAGCATATAATAAAAAGGTAACTGCATTTGTATGGGAAAATATGAACTCATTTTGTCGGATGGATATACTGCACTCCCAAGGTCGTGCATTTACGGTTTTGAAATTTATAGGGAACTTTTAATTCATTTAGGACTTGGATAGACCTTTATAATAATTAGTTTGGAGTCACATCATAATACTCTAAGTTCCTCTCACATTTTCATTTATAACTTTGATGATTAAATTGTTTGTTAAGTTTTACAAAACTTGTTGGTTTTCCTTTTTCTGTTATGTAGTGGCCTTAAAATCGTAATAATTACACAATGAACGAATTTATGAATCATAACACTTACAGCAATGTACGAATTTATGAATTCCAATTTTTATATTATCATCATCTTTGCTATCCAAGGTTCGTCGATCCGCATGGTTCCGCGTTGTAGTCTAACGAGCTCGCCTTTACCGATCACTGCCATCTCACCTATGTCAGCGTGGGTTCAAGTCTCGGGATCTGGCAATGTGGGAGTGAGAAAGCTTCCAGTAGCTTCTCGTGGGTCGGTGGTTCTTACCAGGCTTTCTCGGGTTCTTCCTTCACCAATTATACTGTCCGCCATATATATATATATATATATATATATATATATATATATATATATATATATATATATATATATATATTATATATATATATATATATATATATATATATAGAGATAGATAGATAGATAGATAGATAGATAGATAGATAGATAGATAGATATATACTATCTTACCCTGAGAAATGGTGTTAAATTCAAAACAAACAAAAAATATTGTTTGTGTGAAACATATTGACTCGAGTAACCATGGTTAGCGAAGATAAACCATTATTATCATCACATTATTGTTATTATTATTATTATCATTATTATTATTATTATTATTATTATTATTATTATTATTGTTGTTGTTGTTGTTGTTGTTGTTGTTGTTGTTGTTGTTATTATTATTATTATTATTATTATTATTATTATTATTATTAAGGCACGGGACTCAAGTCGCAGGGTTCATTGCAGCGGAAAGAGACAACGACATCTGTATTGTTGGTGTGGCATACGGGTCGAAACTTATAGGTATTTTCTTCATCACAAATGATACATTTAAAACTAACTTAATACAATTTCTTAGATGTTAGTATCAGGTTTTATCACATGAATGCTACATACATACATACATACATACATACATCACTGGACGTTTAAGAAATGAAGCATGCAAAAAGACAAAGGTATTTCAGTTATTCATTCATATCTGATATTCGAATAATATAGACTCTAAGATTGGCGAGGCTTCAAGTACAAGTTGTTGTCTTTATTTTTCATACTGGTACCAAGCCGGTGACATGAGTGAACTTTTTCATAGGCTCTATCAAAGAAAGTTCTCATGTGAAATGTAAAAGATTTCCTAAACAAAAACGGCGACGGAAATATAAAAAATAGCAAATGTTTGGGGGCAAAGTGCTAAGACAAAATGTAAAATCTAAGAGATTAGTTTATGGAACCAGTGAAACGTCTTTTTTCCTGTCCGTTTAAAAGTAAACGTGTGTTGTGTGTTGTAACACTATCCTACAAAATATTGGATTTATCCTTCTAATGTGTTGGAAAACAAAACCAAAAACATCCACTTCATCATGCATGGAATAATGACGTATGTTCCATTTAAATGTGTGTTGAAAACCACAAAACACGTCATCATCCTGAGACAATGACATAATATTCCATTTTAATGTGTCTTGAAAACCCGAAAACTCTTAATCATGCATGAGAAAGTGACATACATTCCAATTAAAAATAAGCAAATAATGTTAGAGTGATTCTTGGGGAGGTTAATATCACAACTGCTGATGACTTGTATGTCTCTCATTAGTAATGTGTAAACTGGAACTAAACCTGAGCATACTTTGCACACAGAGCTTTGATTAGTTACGGTTTCTTGTCGCGATGGATCTAACCATCGCGATAATAATAACAAGAACAACACATCACCCAACCACCCCAAAATGTCTGATAGCTTCTATCCAAAAACATTTTTGTTATCGGCGACATTATTTTAGAGTCAGTGGGAAAATCTTACGGGAACGAAAGGAAACAAAAATATATCTTTCTGCATCGTACCGTATTTTTGGGGGCGTTTTCGACTGATATAAAAATCATCTCTCCAGCACAGATTTTCGGATTTGATGTGCAACGTAGTATAAATTGTTAGTGGCTATAATTTTAATGTGAAATTGGTCAAAATGAATGTCATCTTTATTCTTCAGATTCATTGAAGAAGCCGGCTGTTGAATAGAGTAACAAACAACAAAACTAGCAAGCGAGGAAACAAACAAACAAAGACGGATTCATAAATGTGTTTCACACTAGTTATAATAAAAGTGTTTACATGATGAAAATAAACAATTTAGACACATAATTACGTGACATTGCATTATGCAACGATCAATTTTATCTCATGCCGTATGCTGTTTTATTGCATATCTGCAGGCATTATACTTGCAAAGTAATTAAACATTTTAATATTCTTCTACTGGTAATATCAATGTATTCATTTACAAATTGAGAAAGGTTGGGTGACGATCAATCTTTCAGGCATTCGGCTTCTCGGCTCCAATTACACAACCGACATCAGTGAAGCGCTGGCATTATCTCACGGATACGACATCACCGATATCTCATCCAATAGCTGGGGTCCGCCAGATTCATACGGGTACTTTACTCCAGGAGCTTTAACTGCGGCAGCCTTTGAACAAGGGATAACTCAGGTTGGTTAAAGAGAAAAAATTTTAGTGACGTTATTGTGAATCTGTCCATTGTAAATTCTAAGTGGAATATTCACACTTTTATAGTCTTCAAAATCAATAAATGAATTGGCAACATCCAAGTCTTAGTTTAATCTAAGTCTGAATACAGAAATTCGAGGAAACGCTTTATAGTAATGTACCTTTATAGTAATGTACCTTTATCGATCAACATAACGGAGTAATTAAAGATTAAAGATTATGATTTTGGTTTTTTCGTAGTTGCTAAAATTTAAACATGGATAGAATGAATTGTGAAGTCATATTAAGTTACGAAAACAGTCCATTTAGCTCAAAATTTCAATAGGTTCCACAAGATTTGCTCAAAGTTTATTTGCAAAAGTTTCTTCTTTTGTGAAGTCAAAGAGCTTTTGCTTTAGCTACCTTTATTACAGAATTCTCATGCAATTTCCGTAATATCTACAACAACAACAAAGAAAAAAAAACAAGAAACAAACAACCTATTCTAAGCTTGACGTTTCTACTACTTTCTGATGACTAACTGCATTTGCGGTATCAGCAGTAGTCAGCATTAATAGCTGTAGTATAGCTAATTATTATTATTATTATTATTATTATTATTATTATTATTATTATTATTATCATTATTATTATTATTCCCGATCAACAGGGCCGAGGAGGAAAAGGTGTAATTTACGTATGGGCGGCTGGCAATGGCGGAACCTCAGACAACTGTAATGCAGATGGTTACGCGAACAGTATCTATACAGTGACTATATCCAGCGTTAATAGTCTTGGCCAACCCGCGTGGTACTCCGAAGTATGCGCTCCTACCTTGGCAGTTACTTACAGTGGAGACATAAATCAAAGATATATGGTATGCTTGTCAAATATTCAAAGACTGGACTGTCGAATGCAAATCGGAATCATTAACAATAACATAATTATATAGACAGCAAAACAGCTGAAAATTTTGCATAGAATTAACACATAGATGGAGTTCTTAGAATGAATCAGAGGTAAAAAAAAAAGATGAAGGGGTATAACCTTCCAAATGACATATATTATATTTATAACACCATCTCCATTTTTAGGTTGTTTTATTTACATTGATAATCCAGTTTTTGCATATTTTCTCTTGGCAAAACATTCATATTTTAGTTTTTCACTGTGTACAAACATTCTTTTTTTTTTCTTTTTTGTTAGATATATTAATGGCATCATCCTCTCCAATTTTACATGTCATGCAACAGATGTGTGTTTATGTCAGAAGATATGGATGATATTTTTGCAATGCTTTATGCTTTAGTGTAGAGGATGCATTTAAAATTTTTGATTCGGTAATTAAACCAATTGCTTGTGCTGGGTCAGAAATTTGGGGATATGAATTTAATAGAGATATTGAAATTATGCAATACAATTTTTGCAGACTGTATTTAGGTGTTCCTAAATCTACCAGTAATGTGATTGTGTTAGGGGAGTGTGGAAGATACTCACTTTGTACCTCGTATTTTTTACGATGCATTAAATTCTGGTTGAAGGTCGTAAGAATGCCTTCAACCCGATACCGACTCCAATGTTATTTAATGTTGAAAAGATAAGATGAAACTAACCGTGTCACCTGGGCTACCAAAGTTAAAGAGATGTTATTTCGCTTCGGATTTTGGGTATGTTTGGCTAAATCAAGATGTTGGAGACGAAAAACAATTTTTCTCGCAATTTTGCAAGGAATTGAGGATACAACACAACAGAACTAGCAAGGTGATACTAGCAACTCACATAAATGTAGGTATTATACTATTTATAAAACCGAATTAGGACCGGGAAAATACCTCTCATGTGGATTATCGTATTTTCTTAGGAAATTACTTGCTAATTTTAGATGTTCAGCTAATATGAGGATTACAGAGACAAGCAGGCACAGCAGGATTGAGAGAAATAATAGGTATTGTGATTTATGTAGGAAAATAACATTTATTGGAAGAAAATAAATTCCATTTTGGTTGTGTTTGTTCGGCTTACGACCATATAAGAAAGAATTGTTTCAATGAAGTTTATTATCTCTTTCCGTCTGTAGAAAAATTTGTATCCCTAATGAGTCAAAGCAATATAATAATTATAAGAAATCTTTCTTACTACATCAATTCGGCTTTTCGTCTTAGACAGTCTTTGATAACTCAAACGAATGGTGAATAATATACTTAGAGGTAGTAACATCTTTATAAAATAATGCACCGATTATTGGAAATTATGTATCTATACTGATGATGAACACCATATTTAACTTCTTTTTTCAAGAAAAAAACATGGCGCACATTATATTTACTTGTATTGTATTTTGTAATGGGCTGTTGGCCTGAATTACTGAATAAAGTATATTATTATTATTATTATTATTATTATTTACATGTCATTTTATCAGAGCTTTAAATAAGAATACGAGCTTAGACACACACACACACACACACACACACACACACACACACACACACACACATATATATATATAGACACACACACATATATATATATATATATATATATATATATATATATATATATATATATATATAAGATGGGTTTATTTTTGGATTTAAAAGTAAATACTTACATAGAAAAACCCTGATCATTAAAGTGACATTGGACTTCAAACCTTTATTGAATCCGACATCATACAGCTGACTGCTTTGCTTTGCTAATTGACTGATACATTCTTTTAAATCGATCTGTATATATTCCTGGTGATTTTAATTAAAATGCCCACTCTATACAGGTCACAACATCTAACGGCAATTCTTGTGAGAACGGGATCGAGGGGACTTCATTCTCGGCTCCCCAGGCTGCTGGAATGGTGGCTCTGGCATTACAAGCCAAGTAAGTGATGCTTTAGAGCTTCACTCCCTACAATCGGTATTAAACGGAATCTCCAGCGGTTTCCACAGGGGATCATCACTCATCCCCACGCTATTGTTTATTAAATTTTTATATTTTTTTAAACACAGTCTCATTTATAACGGTATTAGTTTCGAGCTTAACCCTCTGCCTCCACCCCACCCCACCCCCACCACTTAAACAGCGTTGCACTGTGCGGGCGATATGGGGCATAACTCGAACTACTTGCATCTTCTGTCTTCCTGCTATGTCTGCATAGACAAACATTGGTTTGAAAGATTTTAAATGACAGATTTTACACATTTAATGTATGGCCCCGCTCAGAAACATAAGAGACGGAATACAAATTGATACTCATTTTAACAAACAAAGCTATAAAAATATTACGAATATTCACTCTTCGTTTTAGGATATTGTTACTGACAGACGGACATAGGGTATTATAATATCCCAGACCCTAAAGTACTCAGACAAACATCACTATTATATACACTTCTTAACAAGCTTGTTGTCATAATCCTGGCTTCCAAATTTTCCAAGACTTATTGCGTGGTCTATTGTTTTCCTGACCTGAAACTAAAGACATTATCTATAAACAGTATTAACCACTAGTATGTGAAATCTTTTGGTGAATTTCCATTTATTTTGGTACAGTCTATTTCGTAGTTTTTAATAAATACTCCTTTGGTTCACCATTGTCCATATTTAATGTAAATGTACTTCTTGATTTTGTATAGATTCTATACGATGAATCGGACACACTATGATGTGGTTAATGAGGTATTGGACACACTACGATGTAATTTATGAATACATATATACGACACACTATGATGGGATTAATGTATGGATATATACGACACACTATGATTAGATTAATGTATGGATATATACAACACACTGTGAGGTAATTAATGAATAGCTATATACGACACACTATGATGAGATTAATTTATGGATATGTACAACACACTATGATAGGATTAATGTATGGATATATACGACACACTATGATGGGATTAATGTGTGGATATATACGACACACAAAGATGTAACTAATGAATAGATATTACGACACACTATGATGTGCCTTGTAAACAGATATATACGATAAACTATAAAAGTGACTAAGAAATAAATTTATACCATACCCTGTGATGCAACTAATGACGAGAAATATACCAAATGATCAGTAGAACGTTTATTGCTGGAACGGTCATACTGCAAAGACGGGGTAGTGGGAGTGAAGAGGGTCAGTACCCTATCGGTAAAAGTTAAAATTTACTTGCACCACTGGACACACTATAATGTGACTAAAAGAAATATATGACACACTACGTGGTGTCTAACGAATAGATAGATTATACAATACACAGTGCAGTGACTAACGAACAAAGAAATAGACGACACACTATGCAGTGACTAACGAATAGACACACTATCACCGGGCTAATACTTGTCAAACTATATGCATCGTTTGCTATTAATCTATGTTGTATTTTCTCATGTTATATCCCTCTGTAAGCTACGTGTGCCGTCATGCTATTAATTTGCACGTGTTACATCCCTATGTAAACTATCCGTGTCGACATTTGTCAGTTTGTAACTTATAGGACAAATCGTATATGTTTTGCTAAATATAAACTATATAATTGATTGATTTGCACAAGAACGATCTACATATTTAGCGCAGTTTTGAGTATTTTCTTGCAAATGTTTTGCACTAGGAAATGGATTGTAAGGATAAGCAAAGACTGATGGTCCTTTAATGTTAAAGATCTGGGACAGGAGAGATGGTCCCTTTTTACACAATATTTACGATGAACATTATACTTTACCAAGACAACATGTATTTCTAATGCATCGGTGTAAACCAGAATATTATAAAGTAGTAAGTTTTAAGGCCCGAAACTCCTTCTAGATTCCACATCACTTTTTCCCCTTGAAGATTTTTGCACACGCATGCATCCGCGATTGTAACACGTATGGACACCTAAGCGAACTTTTCACGGGGTGTCCGAATGTTGTTTTACAGCAGATCTATACAGGCGATGTAGAATGGTATACAGATAATTAAATATACCATCAGATCGATGCACCGACAACTGAAGAATTTACGATGTCTGGTTATTTAGCAAAAAGGAGACTCAGCACCATCTATAACATCACGGCTGTGCTTTCCTAGTGGTGCCTGTGTAATCTTAAACCATAGAGAAACCGAGCGTATCAATGATGAAATCGAAAAGGTTACGCAAAGATAGTCGAGAAGCTTCGAAAATACTCCAGTTTCGTATCTCCCAGGTTTGCTACCAAAGCCTATTTGACTGATTTTACCAGCCGGGTTGTTGTTGACAGTGACCCGGGCGAGCATGAGATTTTCCAAGATTAATATGGAAAACTGAAAACATCCAACGAGGACATCAACGAAATTAGTTTTAAGTCACGAGGCGACGTTGCGAAGAACCTGGCCGAAATCTTTCAGAATGACGGAGTCAGAGCCGCTGCCATGTCGGTTTCCTTTATCAGTGACTACGTCGACGTTGCCAATGTTGAGATGAAATAATACATGGATGCAAAGAAAGCGGTGATGACCTCACTACCACGCGTTGTAACATCATTTACAGCAAATCTAGAACCGCAGAAGGAGACAAAAAAAGATAGCATATTAAAAAATGGTCGATTTGTTTTGTTGTTGTTGTTGTAGGGTTTTACGCCACTTGTCAGCACCAGATAGGCTATACATTGCGGCCAGTTTTAATGATGGAGGAAGAACCCGGGAAAACCCAGGAAAGAACCACCGACTCAAGAGAAGCTACTGGCACGCTTTCTCACATACCCACATTGGCCGAACCTGAGACTCGAACCCACACAGACAGAGGTGAGATGGCAATGATCCGTAACGGTGAGCGCTTTAGACCACTCGGCCACTCGGGGTCCCTCGACTTGTTTTACTGACGTGGATGGCTTTGATAAACCTAAAACCTCGCGCCTTAAAAGTGCGCTAGTCAAGATCGTAGTTATGTGTCATATCTAACTGTTATAGTGGGTAGGGTCAAATGACAGCACTGATAAACAATCAACCTGTTACATAATTAATAATACGATGAAATTCAAAAATGTTCACATATATAATATCGATATCATTGGAGCCAGAGATCAAATTCAGTTTGAACCAATCAACATATACCCATACAGGTACTAGACCATCTTTAGTGTATTTATTTAAGATTTATAACTTCATTTGCATGATGGTTTCTAAATAACCGCGTGATGACGATGTTGCGGAATTTGTAGATGAGGCGTCAGATCGGCTGACAAGGGATGCCAATATCGGTTGTGATTTTGTTCCATTTGTCAATGCATATCTGCGTGAATACGGCGTTACCAGACTCACGTATACACTCAAACATAATGTATACGAGGGCCATATAGAAACCAACCGTTGGGACAACCTTGGTGTCCCACCACCAGATCGAAGGCAGCTTGGAATGAAAACGCACAGATGCAGACTATACCGCCAGGCGTGAAAACGTCCAGGGATTGTCTGTGCAACGATGACGTGTAATTCGCCGACAATTCAGTAGCGATGAAATTCTCCGTATATTATAATGAAGCAACATTAACTCAGTTGAGAAGAGAAAGATCTTGGCTGTTATTCAACAAAGACTCGTTTGTCCGTCTAACAGTTCGTGAAGGAAAAAACGAGAGCGATCATTAAGACACCAAGCACGAGCGTAATCTGTCTGTTTCAAAATGAACGTGGTGGTAAATACCTAGAACGCACAATCACCTGTGACAAATATTTCCCAAGATGATATTTTCTTCGATTCCATGGTCTGTGTACCTCTGAAGAAAGATAATTGGTTAGAAGTGCATGTGTATGTTGCACCCGAACAAAGCCAGCATGTTGATCATTTGTACTTCAAGATGACAATGTTAATAGAAGAACTGTGGTAGACCCTCCAAGATACCGACGCGAAATAAAATTAAAGTTGCCAGATGCCTTTGGACCCCACCAGCAAGGACGAGAGGGGGGATCCTGACGTCTACGCACCCCAGGATCTCCATACACCACGCCCAGGCTTGCGCCCTGGAGAGGCCACTCCAGCCTCGCTCCTGAGTGAGAAAACAACACGGAAGCTGGCAGTCTACGGGTTATAAGTCACACCCGATTG
Organism: Megalonaias nervosa; assembly: GCA_016617855.1. Lineage (NCBI taxonomy): Eukaryota > Metazoa > Mollusca > Bivalvia > Unionida > Unionidae > Megalonaias > Megalonaias nervosa. Next base: position 1,716 of record JAECUM010069911.1, on the reverse strand, counting down.
GCGTAGGGAAGGGGCGCCACGGGTCAGCTTCGACGGTGGGAGGGATCATCGCATCCCACTGGCTGACTACCAACCGCCTTAAGCCGGGAAGCCCCCGGTCAGTAAAGTGTCGGCCCGCCAAAGTCTGCCTACTCTAGTGAGTGCCTGGAGCTCAATATGTTGCTCAGCATGACAAGCAGACGGAAACCCCGTACCAGACAAACTAAACAAGAAACCAATAAAGAAGACTCCAGCTCTTCGATTCGCACAGGCATCTCAGACGACCTCAGGGAGGTGGACGACACCAGGAAGACGGCCATCATCGACAGAGAGCTCACCAGTCTAAATGTCAGCATAGCTGCCTTCCATGAAACCAGGCTCGCCTCCAACGGCTCCATCAGAGAGGAAAACTACCTCTTCTTCTGGAAGGATCGATAACCTGAGGAAGCCCGTCAGCACAAAGTTGGCTTCACCATCAAAAACACCCTCCTGGCATCGGTTGAGCCTTCCTCAGGGGGCACTGAGCGTCTCTTGCCCATCCACCTTGCCACTGCTGTAGGTACTGTCAACATCGTCAGTGTCTACGTCCCCACCCTTACGTCTTCAGAAGACACAAAGGATCAGTTCTATGGGCAGCTGGACGAACAGACCAAAAGGATGCCCTAAAGACGAGCCACTATTCCTCCTCGGCGACTTTAATGCCAGAGTAGGTGCGGACCACGAGTCATGGCCTACCTGTATCGGACATCATGGCACTGGAAATACAAACGAAAACGGTCCGAGACTGCTGGAACTGTGCACCTACCATGACATGTGCGTTACAAACACCTTTTTCAAGTGTAAGCCACAACACAAAGTGTCATGGAAACACCCCAGGTCTCATCGCTGGCAACAGCTCGACTTGGTCATCACCAGGCGCTCTGTCCTAAACAGCGTCCTCTCCACCAGAAGCTGCCACAGTGCAGACTGAGACTCCAACCACGCCCTCGTGAGCAGCAGGGTGCGCATACAGCCACACACGCTACACAGCTCCAAACCAAAAGGTCGCCCTTGCGCAGATATCGGTACCCTCCAAGGTGGAGGAGCATGTGTCCGCCCTGGACCAGGCTCTCTAGGACTTGCCAAAGCATGATGCCATAACCAAGTGGAACGCCATGAAGGGTGCCATCTACAGCACAGCCATGTCCACGTTTGGCAAGAAGGAACGGCCCAGCCAGGACTGCGGTTCAACGCACACCTTTCAAGGATGGAACCAGTAATTGAGGACAAACGAGAAGCCTTCATAGCTTACAAAAAATGCCCCAATGAACGGACGCTTGGTGCCCTCAGAAGTGCACGAAGCACCACCCAACACACACCCAACGCATCGCTAGACAGTACGCGAACGAGTACTGGCAGCAACTGTGTGAAGGAATCCAGCGGAGTGCCGAGTCTGGAAAATCCAAGGCATGTACAGTGGCATCAGGAAGGCCCTAGGCCCTAGAGTGAAAGGGGTCGACCCCCCCACCCCGCGAAATCTCTGACTAGTAAGAGGATCACAGACCGTGAGCAACAGATGGCCAGATGGGTGGAGCTACTCAGAGCTGTACTCCAGAGAAACGTCAGTCACCGATGTGGCCCTTAGCAGCATACAGGAACTGCCCACCATGGAGGAGCTCGACAAAGTGCCCACCTTAGAGGAGTTCAGCAAAGCCATCGACTCCCTCCCAAACGACAAAATACCAGGTAGCGACAGCA
>JAECUM010069910.1:0-18168 GCA_016617855.1 Megalonaias nervosa | reverse complement strand
ATATATATATATATATATATCCTTGGCTACAATAGAACTTGCATTAATACTAATAAATGGATTGGCGTACATTACGACATGGACACTAATAAAAACGGTTTGAAATACTATGATTTATGAGGAGGTATCTATAGAGACATACAGAACTCTCTATATTCATATCTGCCTACCTGCCTGAATACCTACCGACCTGCCTACCTACCTACCTACCTACCTACATACATACATACATACATACATACATACATAATCGACAAGCAGCTACCTGTGTTCTGACATCTACTGGAAGCCCAGCCTCATCTACCACTACCGCCGTCAGTATGGTTTCCAGAAGAAGTGCCAGAAACATGTTACAGCCAAACACAAGCGCATAGCGCTGCTTTGACAGGCCGTCTGCAATCTGAGCCCTTTAGGAAGGAAAGAATTTTCATTTTATTATATGCACGTACATTTCTAATTGTGAACTTTTCAGTTCATTATAAATTCTTTGGGTGATGAATACAGATCGAATTTATTTGTCTTTTGAAAACATTACAGGTTAAATTTATGTGTCTGTACGTGTGTGTGTGTTGATTTGTTGAGTGATACCAGATTATATCCATCGATTTATCATTATATATATATATATATATATATATATATATATATATATATATATATAAAACCTGAAATTTGCAGAATAGCTATCATGCAAGATTATTAATATCATTTGAATCACGCGGAATGATAATACCTTTCTCAAAGTTAAGTGAACAGTCATTCACCTTGTTTTGCATAAAGCATGACATCTATTTCACGAATATCCACACTTCGTTTAATAAATAGTCGTTGTCAAACTTTCCTGGAAGTTTTGAGTTATTTGGATGCTAAATTAGAAATTACACATTTTTAAGATCAGCCTCCGTCACTGATGAGCAATAAGTCAGATAGCTAAACGCAGAGAAATAGTAAACGTATGATCCGGTTTTCAATTTAGCTGCGGCCTGTCTTAAGGCTAAAAATGGTACAGTCTAAACCCGAGTGGCTGTTTAAACATTTTTAAACTATAATGATTGCTTTAATAATCGTTCAAAAGTAAATGAGACGTAACTACTTCCTGGAGGATGTAAGCAGGATGTACAAAATAAACTGAAACATAGAAACCTGTCCCACTGCACACAGTCACTGCATCTCCACTGCTTCAGGCCGCCTGAAGCGGACTGCGAAATTCAACATGCGCAGCTAGAATTCATGCAACACTGCTACAAGTGGAGTACAAGGTAGACACATCAGAAAGTGCACTTTTGTAACATTCAAAACGTTAAAATAAAAGCCAATCAATGTTGAATCTGGGTGTCCAGTTCTGTATATTTTTTCATAATGTGGGATTCAATGCCTTAACAAAACCGTCGTACTGCCAATGCCAGAAGCTTTTTGGGTCCAAAATTAATTTTATTCTTTACTTTGATTTACTGAGAATGTCAGTTCATGGTGCGAAGATATGCCACGATTTAAAGTACCGGTTATTTTACGTTTTACGTTCCTCTGAAGTATGCCGATCAGAGGAATATTTTAAATCACCACCTCACATTCTCAGAAATGTAAGCAAATGATAACTCTACGACTTACGTTGCTATGGTAATGACGGTCTGGTAGGATACCCGAAATATGACGCTGGAGACGTAAGCTATCCAGATCTTGGTTGTGTTGCCCATTACAATCAATAAAGCCGCATTACCGCCACACACAACAGCCATCAAGACTTCTGCACGGCCCCTAACTGACCAATTTATGGGAAGAAAACCAATCAAGAATACAAATATTGATCCTGAAAATATATGTCACAGAAAGAAAGAATATAGTTTTATCTTAATTACCAAAGGCGCGCTCAGGCAAGCAATATAAATTAGTTCTAGGGCGATCAAAACATCTAGGCTGAGTTTGAAATTATTTTTATTTGGTCTTCCCCAGTTAGAGGTAGTTTGTAAAAGATGATGTTCTTTCTTTGTTTGGACCGCACTGTAAATATGTGTGTCAACTCAAGGTAAAAAGTCTTTGGGGAGTTTTTTTTTTATGAAACGTAGTATCGGAAATACCGTTCTTATCGCTATGTTAGCAAAAATCAATGTTTCACTGAACGTTCATCAGGCATCAGACATTAAAATTAGTCATAATATTTTTAAATCTTCTTAAAGACGCCTTGTTCTATCTGCGATTAATCTGTAAGAAGATTTTCAAGTTTTAAAAATTACTTTTAATTTTTTCTATCATGAGAGATTTTCATATGTGAAATTTAAAAAACAATGCGTGTATATTTATTCTTTTCTTGCTTTATCCACCTTTGAGAACGATCCTAATATTCTTAGAGTTATCAAAAGCATGATCATGTATAATCCAGTTTAAGGAGAAATGTTGAGAGAAGTGGTGAAACTTAGTAAAGTCCCTTATTTTAAGACAGTTTCTAATGTTAGGAGATATCTGCTGAATATAGTATGCATAAGCACAGGCACAAACCCGCATACATAAAAACGGAATGGTTTGCGATGAATGTTTAGGTTACCAAGTAATGTTGCAGTAGCATCCACAGCTCCATTGTATACTTTCCTGCTCTGCTGTTGTGGTGAGATGACCTTCCACAAATTCTGAGTGTAGTTGCCGACTTGAAAGTTTCCACAGGATGCCAAAGCCCACCATACCGACCAGATCATGACCACTTTTGAGGAATAAATGTTTCGGAGTTGTGTCCACATGAACCTTAAAATATCGCTGTTTCCACCAATTCACATTTTCGACATCTGTAAAACCAACTCTCTGAATCGGCTCTTCATTCGCCCCTTTCTGGATATTTCTTGGTTGATCTTGTTCTTTTTCCTTGGTTGTTATATCACTTTGCTTGACTTCACTTTCATTAGTAACAAGGAGACCATTTCCGCTTCCTCTCTGTGAATCGTGATTATCCTTGTTGTCATGTTTGGTGCTGCTATGCGAATCAAGGTCTTCCTCTGTTCTGGGTATATTGGATTCATTCGGAAATCGATGGAAAATATTTGAATGTGATGGTCTGGGAATGATTAAAGTTATTACAAAGGCGATACAGACACTGACGAAAGAAAATATGTTTAGATCAAAATAGTCCATTACACCAAACGAAATCACTAACTGTCCGATAAGATAGGAGCTAAAATGCAAAAAGACTGATTCCTCTCGTTAGGCTTGCAATTTTCTGGTAATAATTATGGGATACGATGCAGAAAAGATACGAGTAATAGGCAACGTCTCCGGCTGTTGCAAGCCCGTACACGACTTGCATTAGTTTCATGCACGGAACTCCTTGAGCCCAAAGAAGTAGTGCCCATGTCGTAATGTAAGCCAATCCGTCTGCTATTATTATAGGCTTGTAACGAAAGTAGTCCGTCAGAAAGAAGACTGGAATGAGCCATAGTAAGGAAGAATACGTCCACCAGGGATAGACTTCATTATCCACTTGTTTCACAGTTAGATTCTTCAAGGGGTCTGTCAGATAAGGAGTCAAATAGGCTTCTGAGGGTCGTAAGTCCTTGAAGAAGCCGAATACGCACGTTATGACTGTCACGAGAATCCAGTTCATTGTATCGCTTTCTGCAATAAGAAATATAGTACGTTACACAGAAGCCTACTGAATTTGATAAACAATAATTATAATCGCACTGAACACTTCAAATTTTCATTTTCCTATACCATTTTATATTTGATCATGCTTTGTAAGAAACTCGCACTCTAAAAGAAGAAATAGAAAATAAAATTCACAGTAAATGAGCCATAAAGGAATTAATATCTGTCTTCATAATTTTCTGGACAGCATTCCATCATATGATCACAATCACCGTTCTCCTAAAATTTGTTAAACGTCACATATTCACATATTCCTGTATAGCATATGTTATCACCTTGGAAATTCGCCCCAGCTTTGAATTTAAGAGAGTTAACAAGAAGGCAATTTCTTGCATGTCAAGCCCACAACAAAGGCATTGCTATAAAACGCATGACCTTGACCCCGAGCTTTGATGGCTGAGAGAAAGACCATGTCACAGAATCAGTTGTCTTATCTGGATAATGATATATCAATAGTAATAAAAATCTATCAAAGGGTTTATGATATAAGCAAACTAAAGTAACAAATGAAACAATATCGAAGATTTTCTATAACCGTAACTTTGACCCTAAGATAAAGCGATGATTGCGAATATCGTATAATGAACTGTCTTAGTTATACAACGCTTCATACAAGTTATGATGCGAATCTTTCAAGGTGTACAATAACTATACGTAAATGCAAAAGTTACAAAAACCTTAACAAACTGTCATCAACTCCACCTCCTCCCCCCGTCGGAGAAGGAACCACCATTTCTCGATTCCCACAAAATTGGGCTGGATAAAAACTAAAGGAGATTGCGAGAACACGAATTAGTCTGTTTGAGTGTAAATCTAGGCACTTTGATTGAAACTAAATTGGAAATTACTTCGTAAATATTGTTTCCATTTTGACATAGTGATTTATTATATACATCGCAAAGCCAGCCGAATGTGCAATGCGCATGCCATGTATAGAGAAAAATGAAAGGGAGAGGAAAGGGAACAAGAAAGAAGAATTAGGAAGATGAGAGAAGAAATGCAAATCTTAAATTGTCCATTTATTGTGTTCATGAGCTTATTCTCTTTCCCTGCTTTAAAATTTCAGATGCTTTATTTACACCCAAATATGTCACCGATTCGTAACGTATCTTGTTGACATGATATGATTACTGCAATCGTGTTACACTTTTCCTACGAGTACTTTATTATTTCTAAGATTGTACCAAAAACCATCTAGACAAAAACAAGCATATCGAGACCAGTATTTACACATAAGTATATTTCAGATGCAATTATTAAGTAAACGTACTATCTCATGTACATGTTGCAGCCTTACATCCAGTATTACTTAGCAAATACAAGTACTTGAATCTTTGATAAGTGTGAATTCAGTGAACCTGCTTATTGTATGCTCATTTGTTCCTCAGTTAATTTTATACTGTCAGAATCCTTTAATATTTTTCCATATTGCACGTCTTCATATTGCACGGCACGTGTCTAAAACATTATGGTGTATTGGGAACTACTTTGATTGTAAACAAACAATGTACGTTCATGTAGCAGTACGCTTTAGCTGTAGGTTTATTACATTTGTTCTTTAATATTCTAAACATGGTGTTTATCGTCCATTCGAAAGTAGAGATGATAAAATTAACGATGTAGACGAGTTCACTGAGTCACAAACGAAACATTCAAACAAGCAAATTAATGAACGTGATATTCGCAATGTCAAAACAAACATGAGCGGCGCAGTAATTGCAAATACAATTCTGATCATTTAAACAGTAATTTAGGACAAATATTCGTAACGTTTCGCAAAAAAGATTGGGTTCAGAATATGACCAGTGCTCTCTAGGATCTATCAAAATAGCACAGAATTGCATATTGAACCATTGAATATCTATCAGAATCGTACCGTTTTACAAGTCAGTCAAACCACAAAATTCGAGAAACAGTACAACTGAAGGTTTTGGAAAGAAACTAAAATCTTCAAAACCAATAAGCAAAGATGACGAAAAAGTATTATTTCCGCTGGCTAATGGACTGTAACATAACAGCTGCTTTGCAATTTCTCCCGTTTAACTATTTTGATACAATGGTAGACAAGCGATAGAAGACACACACTGTATGATACAGGTTATAGATGTGGTCCCTCCAACAGCGAGCATACAAGTGAGAGGCATAAACATATGTCTTCTTTAGCTGGTAATCAGAATGGTGATAAATATACTTGCATTTATTCATCATGAATTTCCTCAAAATGTACTTTCTAAGTTAAGCAAATCCGAATGACATGACCCGTGTCATGGAAAACCAGATATACACCGAAATTGTACTGTAAGTTCGACTACATTTCCAACTGAAATCATATTCTCCTTACCGCACTGAACTATTCATTCCAGACCAACGGAAAAGGTTTTATTGCTATGCGCATTCATTCAAAATATGACTCTAAATTTCAATTTTAAGTAGAACAAAACGAGAATTTTTTGAAAACTAAAGTCGATCGCGCGACGAAGTTCAAAGGCCGCTGGGCGGTACTATGTGCGCAATAATATTATTACTGTGTATTTATGAATCAACGGTTGTATATTTATTTTGAAATGCAGCATACATTCAATTACTTTGTTTCTTGTATTGTGGTTTATACGGATATAAGCATATTTATGCAACACATCTAAAATGTACAATAGCTCTTTGTATGGCTGACTGACCTTACTTCCTTTTCAACAGAGATTACACCATGTTAATCTAATCAATAATCCCATATAATACAACATCTTGAAAGACGGAAAAGAACCTAGTGAAAAATATGAAGAGAAATACTGCGTCAGCTAATGCATTTGCAAGACGAAACATGTTAATACAACAATCAAATAAATATGTCTATTGAAATATCGGAACTAATCATCATTTAGATTCGCATGGCACTGACCTTCTTTAAACATTAGCCTGATGTTGTCACCGGTAGAGTCAGTACATCTGGTTTATACTGTTACATGACCGGTAATAACTTTGGAATGGGAAAGACAAGAATTGCTACGTGTGTTTTGCAATATGTTTGAGAATACTGCTGTAATTATTCCTCATGTATGAGACTGATACGGTTATGCAATTATATGTAGCTAGCCTGACCAAACAAAAATTAAAACACAAATGGAAAATTTATGCGAATAGTAACAATATGTCTTGCTTACTACATGACAAATGTATGCACTTATGTATATTTCTTTCTATGTAACTATTTATGTGTGCATGTGATGGGTGCGCGTTTTCGTGCATGTATGTATGTATGTATGTATGTATGTATGTATGTTTGTATGTATGCATGTATGTATGTATGTATCCTCTGGATAAAACGGACATAACGGAGAGCTGATGGCTACCATTACAAAGTCATGTTCTCTTGACCTTTAAGTTCACCAAACAAATTAAAGCTTTTTTATTGATGGATTTGTAAATTGTCATTCGGAACATGTTTGTAACGATCATACTCCCTAACGTGAAATATAACGCTTTATCTGATAGGGTGTTTTAATAAGTGGAAAGGAAATTCCAAAAAATCACCAAAGCTTGAGCCTTTGTCGGTGCATTCTGCTAACCATAACAAGATCTGAATTATAATCAGATTGACATCCCTTGATAAAAGATGTCAAGAAAGGAATATGATGGAAAAGATCAAAGTGAAGACAGAAGACTTGTATTTTATGGTTTGTGTGTGTGATTTGGATTTTCAACTTAGCTTTAACAAGTTTTCAGTCATTTCGCTACTATGTCTGCAGTCCGGCAATTTCACTGAGCCGTCATGCCGCAGACATATAGCATGATGTCCCACCCAGTTACACCAGGTCGACCAGTCTTAACACTAACCTCTTAATGCTGTGCGCATAGCCAGGCAGCTGTTAGTACCATTTTTATAAGTCTTTATTATGACTCAGCCGGGGATCGAACTCGCGACCTCCAGCATCCGAGGCGAACGCATTAACCACTAGGCCACCGGAGCGGTCAGTTTATGGTTTGTAAAGACCCAAGGTTTATTTCACTTATATTGTCCTCCTCTTCTCTGGTATTTTATAAACTCAATTCCACTGCATAGCGTTATATTGATTATTACGTACACCCAAATGTGCAATGCGACTACTAGCTCCTTGAAAGACTGGTGACCATGACAGAAACAAAATCATTATAAAAAAGAGCCTGTCTTTGAATCCTGCGTATACTTTCCACCCGAACGTTAAAACAATGTACAATCTATTTTTTGTCTTTGCAAATATTTGCAAGCAAAAGAGCAAGAGAAATAAACACAGTTAAGCTTCCGCAAACTTGCATGACGAAGAAAATTTCTTGTCAGAATATTGCCCTCAGCAAATACGTAGCAAATATGTCACATAGCTAAATCAGCACAAATCTTGGAAGATGCATTTTCAAATGTATATATAACTTTTGAAACAAAGGTATTTAAAACAAAGTCTGTGAGCGAGAATGCATCACACGAGGATTCTATAGGTTTCACTTATTTTTATATCTCCAGTATTACCATCCCGACAACAAAGGAAAAGGGCAAACAACAGTCCGTTTTATCAGTGCGTAAATATGCCTCAACATTCAACTGGTGTTGATGCTTGATGTACGTCATGCTAAAGAATTGCTCAAGACCTCCAGGTCAGTATGAAAAGGGAGCATTGAACTTCACATGGGAAGTTAATCCGCCGTTTCCTTTTATTGGTTGCTTGTTTGTTTTCTTTATTTATTTTTTTTTTTTTTTGTTTTTTTTTTTTTGTTGTTTGTTTTTTTGTTGTTGTTGTTTTGGTTTCCTTTGCTGTAATAGTTGCCATTTTTCAGTCTGCCCAATCTAATCTCCAGGGTAGGTGTCAACGTTTATCTCATCACAACCTCACAGGTAGAGTGTTGCACACGGACAAGAGCTTCTCCAACATGATGTGGTCAACATAAAATGTATATTGGCAAATCTGTAAAACTCGGGACATTTTCGTTGAATTCTTGTGCAATTCTCACGTGCAATTTCGCAACATTCTAAAATTCATTCCATAAATAACAAGATATTTTTCTGGGAGAAAAAAAAATTGATTTTAAATAAATGTCTATACTAATCAGTGAGCGGAACATTCTCAGAAAATAAAAAAAAAAATAAAAGAAGCTAACAGACAAATGTTAAGTATAATATTTTGTTGGTTCTTTATTTATTTTGCAACAGAAGAAGAGAAAGGAGAGAGGAGGAAGAGATATGAATTAAGATAAAAACCATCGATTTTTTTCCCACTAATCAATATGATTGTAACTATCTTCGTTAGCAAATGGTTTTTTAAACACCGCTTTTGATACTTGTTTGCAATAGATGCATTTTTCTGGTATCTATCCTTGTTTACACGTCATGACACTATGCAAATGCCGCATCTCCACCACCACGAGAATTATCATTGAATCGACGAGTACATTACACGAGAAACTGATTGGTGCTAATATATATCTTATGCCTCACTATCAAGTTATAATCAGCTGAACCAAGGTGTGGCGTATATTTGAGATATGGGTCAGCCGAGTTGTTGTTGTTGTTGTTGTTATAGGGTTTAACGCCATTTTTCAGCACAAGATAGGCTATACATGGCGGCCAGTATTAATGGTGGAGGAAGAACCCTGGAAAATCCCGGGAAGAACCACCGACCCACGAGAAGCTACTGGCAGGCTTTCTCACGTACCCACGTTAGCTGAGCCTGGACTCGAACTCACGCAGACAGAGGTGAGATGGCAGTGATCCGTAACGGTCAGCGCTTTAGACCACTCGGCCACTCTCAGCCGAGTTGCAAATAGTACCTAGTAATTCAACTGAACAAGTGTCCGACAACAAACATTACAAATCTATGATCAAATGATTTTGTATAAATTTTCAGGATCTCCTAAGACCACAAAAAAATCCAATGAAAGGCAGAGAATAAAATATAATAATAATAATGTTGGTAGTAATGTAGTAGTAGTAGTGGTTTCTGTAGCAACAGTAGTAAATCTACTAGTAGTTATAGCAGTTGAGTAATATTATTAGCAGTATCCGTCTTAGTATTAGTGGTAGAAGTAGTGGGAGTAGTAACACGTCTAGCAATATGTATTGGACGGGACGGGGAGAAAGTTACCTTTCATAAAACCTGTTCCTTGGATGGGCTGATAACATTTAAAAAATGCCGTATATCCACTTCCACGGCGATTCCTTTAGATCACTTTGTGGTCATCAAGTATGACACATGCACCTTTGTGTTATACATTACACATGTGGGCATGTCCTTAATCACGTGGCTACAAGAACTTTTGTCAACGAGTTTGCACCTCGTGAGGTCTTGTACTTTGTAGTGTAGGGATTAAATTGCGTGCACTAACGGTATCGACTATTATACCGGTCATTGTTGATAATGAAACCGTAGAGCTAAGGTAGCAGTATGCGTGTATGTATGTATATATGTATGTATGTATGTATGTATGTATGTATGTGTGTATGTGTATGGATGTATGTATGTATGTTGTTGTTGTTGATGTGGGGCTTAACGCCATTTTTCAGCACACGATAAGCTATACATGGCGGCCAGTATTAATGGTGGAGGAAGAAACCGGGAAATCCCCGGAAAGAACCACCGACCCACGAGAAGCTACTAGCAAGCTTTCTCACATATCCATGTTCGCCGAATCCTAGATTCGAACCCACGCAGACAGAGGTGACATGGCAGTGATCCGTAACGGTGAGCGCTTTAGACCACTCGGCCACTCGGGGCCCCATATGTATGTATGTGTGTATATGTATGTATGTATGTATGTATGTATGTATGTATGTATGTATGTATGTATGTATGTATGCATGTATGTATGTATGTATGTATGTATGTGTGCATGTGTATGTATGTATGTATGTATGTATGTATGTATGTATGTATCTATATATGTATGTATGTATGTATGTATGTATGTATGTATGTATGTGTGTATGTGTATGTATGTATGTATGTATGTATGTGTGTATGTGTATGTATGTTTGTATGTATGTATGTATGTATGTGTGTATGTGTATGTATGTATGTATGTATGTATGTGTGTATGTGTATGTATGTATGTATGTATGTATGTATGTATGTATGTATGTATTTAAAGTCATTGCAGCACATTCGTGGCTATGTTAACCCTTCAGGAGGTATATTTGCGTCAGTATATTTTGGGGAATAACTAAAAGAATAAATTCACTTATATTCCAACACAATCAAATTTACAGTTCTAATTGTGTGTTATCATTGTGTCAACTATATATAATAAAAAGTTAAAATGACCATTGAAAATCCCAGAAAATAAAGCAAGTTATGTTTTCTATCCATCAGTCATTTAGAAAACGATCTTTTCTCAAAGGCTAAACCCGAACACGACATGCATTTTGCATCGTGCATCTTTTGTTTCTGCAACAACACGAATAATAATAATAATAATAATAATAATAATAATAATAATAAAAGAAGTATAAATAGAATATACGTGCACAATTTTGTAAATGCTTTAATAATTTAGGCATTCTGGGCTGCGTCTCATTGATTGCGTACAAGAGGGTCAATATTCTTGAAATATTTTAAGATCTTTTCATCCTGATAAGAGAGGGGTGATAAAAGGGAAAAAATGAAATAGACCTAAGTACGGAAATATCGGTTTGAATAACGTACATTAGGGCAGACATGTATAAACTAAATAAAAATAGTAGTTTCATAAGTGATATCGCCACTGTGGCAATAAAATTTTTCTCATACTGGTGTAACTATATATCTCATTATGAAATATATAATTAAATATTTTATTTCACTCACACAGTTCACATATTAGCAAATTTTTGTAATTTGTTTTAATGAAACCAAAAACTTACTGCTGATGAAGGGTAACGGTGATGACAACATCATAACAAAAAAGGAGAAAGCAATACTCCATATTGTATATTTATTAAGTCTTATGGCTGTGCTTTTTACATTTCACAAACTGGTTTTACTTTTTGAAATTGTACATTATAATTTTCCTTTTTGCTTTTGTGTTGAATGGAAATGTTCATATTTGAGTACTTTAGTATATACCACGACTATGTATGTATGTATGTATGTATGTATGTATGTATGTAAATACTGCCATGTTTCTGTACAGATACATGTTATTGTTTAAAAAGTACAGGGGGTCGAGGGGCAAATATTCTCAGAACTTAGCTTATTTAGGTACTCGGAATACTATAAACGTCCATATCCCGTCTCTTGTACGAAGAGCTGGGTGATAATGCTGAAAGGCAGCTTGTAAACAGGTGATATGTTAATTCTGCATATTGAAGTCATTTGTACGTTTATACCACCCCATCATGGTTACTAAGCATTTACTTTACTCTTGTTACAGGTTACTTTTTACATGAATGGGCACTCATAAGTGGGTATATGGACCACTACGAGTTTCGATAAGATGGTGCGATAGGGATAATAAGCATGTATTGAATAGACCCCGTCCAGTTCCATTGGGCGTCGCCATCGTCTCAGAGAGAGAGAGAGAGAGAGAGAGAGAGAGAGAGAGAGAGAATCAAAATTCCTACTCCGTTTCTTTTTTTGGAGGTACTTGTGCTCAATTGCCATTAAAAAGCAAATTTCATTTCTTGTCCTAAATTTTTGAAAGACATGTTGTGAACTGTAGTCCTAAATTAGGAATCTCCTCCAGACGGGTCCATTTCTTTAGATTATTTTGTTTTGCACTTGAGTAATCGGATCCAGGAGGCAACATTTGACTGATTGTATTGGGGATTTTGCTGCTTTGTTATTTTGGCGGGGGGAGCGGAGTAGACGTCTTTCACTAGTCAAGGTTATGATACCTAGAAGCTTTTTTTAATTCTGACATTTCCCCAAATGCGACACTGAGAGAGTGGTCCATATTTAATTGACGTAGAGGTACGATGTGAGTGAGAAATAACTTAGGGAGTGGAGGAGTGGAATATGATTATTTATTTGCGTACCGAAAGAAACATAAAATGTACGAAAGTTAATTTATGGCATAATTTTATATTTCATGATTGGGTATTATGTGTAAAAGTGTGTGTGTGTGTGTGTGTGTGTGTGTGTGTGTGTGTTTCTTATTTCTTTATAAAATGATTTGCAATGAGATTTCCCCACCTCCAGCACACATAGAAATATAGTTTGCCCACTAATATTCATTTAATTCATTTTCTTATGAACAAGAAAGCTAAAGTATCCGATAGTAAGTATGGTATAAGGCCTATATTACAAACTCACCAAGACTGAAAGTTATAGAAATTGCTTCACTCAATGTTTTTTTTTTTTTTTTTATTTTTTTTATTTTTTTTTTTTTGTATGGTCTGCGAAGTTTGAGATTTGATCGAGGTTATTTCAAGAGTTTTGTTTTTTGAATTTATTTTATGTTGATTACACAACAGATTCAAACAATTTATGCGCTTCGTTCTCGACGTCGCGGACTTCGTCATATCGTGGTACGTGTATTAAAGATGGAGGATACAGTCGAACTTAAATGTGAGACATGCCCTTGCAAATGTCAGAATCAAGGATCCAACGTTCACCGCAGAGGTGCAACACAAACACGTTACCGCACCACAAACAAACCTGATGATTCAGATATGTACGACCAGATTTCCAGTAAATATATTAACGTCTAAATCTGTGTAAGGGGTTGTTATTCTTATAAAATCGATGAACTCATCCATTTCACAATAAAGAAAGAAAGGATGCGGTTGATTGGCATGCAGTGCCCATGCGTAATAGCTATGCAAATTTCCTATTCGGAGTTATACACAAGGCAAGAGTTAAGTAAAATTAGATCGGTTCTCGCGTTCACTTATCTTTTCCTTTGTCTGTTGCTTGTAGGACCCGATCTGAAACAAGCATTTGTGAAACAATAACTGTGTTCTTATGGCACGAGAAATTATGATATCTGAATACGGTTTGATTTGGAAGATGTAAGATTAGGGCCATGGGCGCTCGCACATAGGGGCAAGGAGCGAAGGCACTTGCTCCCCCACAGCCAGCCACCCATCTTTATTTCACATCTAAACATGTTTGGGCCTACATCCGTAAAACTTAATTGCTGACCAATACATGTGTGCCCACCCACCCCCACCCCCAATAACTCTGCAGGGGCCCCGTCAAGTCTAGTATATAGAAAACTGCCGACCAGAATATAGACTGAGAGTCCAGGATCAGGGACTGATGGACATCAAAGCAGGGACCCTTAATGCAGAAGAAACTGTTCATATGTGGTGAAGCCGGAGGAATTATGTAATAAAGGTGTAACTCTGCTTTTCCGTTTCTTCACAGGTCCTTAAGGTAGACACATTGAAGGAAGATGAGCTGGTGGAAAATTTCAAGCAGTGTGATGCAGTGGTTTCCTGTCTGGGAACGCCACCTAGCTGGTTACGTCTGACAACCGTCACGCTGTATCTCGTCTCCATGAAAGTTATCACGTCGGCCATGAGAAAAGCAAGTGTTGAAAAGGCTCGTCTGTATGTCCTCTGTTTGTTCACAATGTACGTTTTATCACTGAATTATTCAATTTTCAACTTTCTTTTCAAATATAATAGAATTCTCTTCAGAAAGAAGGACATATCCAGTAGCAATGTTATTATTTATACCAATCATCTTTACAATGAAGAAATGATAGATCTTTCATAGGCGATGGTAGTTAATTTACTCTTGCAATGCTGTCGCAATTTCTAGGAAGCTGAATTGGGAAGTTCTAAGAAATGGTACATTGGGCTTAGCCACCCGTCTATACCGCCCGTATCTTTCAAGATTTAGGAATCTTGATTTTGAGCCCCAATCCTGCCAACACTGCAAGGCTTGTTTAGCCTTGTTAAGAGTTTAGCCATTACATTAATATTCATTCTGCAACAAAGGTCATATTACCGTGAACAAAGAATGCATTCACGTCACCGAGACACTGGAAGAACATTTACATGCACGACACGACGTTCAAATGATATGGTCTATTTAAAAAATGTGGCAGTTGGGATCTCATCCTCTTTTATGGGGCGCACCAAAGTCTCATCTGTGAAATGAGTGATTAAACACAAACAGATTATATTCCTTTTCAGTTTAGTGAACATTAATATTTCATGATAACTTTTAATATTCACGAATATCATCGACAGAGATTTTTTTCAAACAGTCACGATGAGCCAACAAATGTAACTTTCCTTGTATCTTGAAACTGTTAATGCTTGCTTGCAATGAAATGGCTTTAGCTTTGACTCTAACATAATAATTGAACACTTAACGTTGACAGAAATTTCATAAAGGGAGGTTAGGGTTCCTTCCAGATGCATGCAGAATATTTTGGCTGTGGGTGTGGCTCGTTTAAAACGTGCAGAAATATTTCAATGCAGATGCCATATTTTGGTGGATGTGAAAGAGAAGGCTACACTTATTTATGTCAAGCTTGTTTATTTACAGAAGATTTTTAAAATACAAACATCTAATTTGCATACTAATTTGGGAAGCCCCTCTAGCGTTTTTGTGCGTGTGCTGTATTATATATTCAGTCTCCAGAGCATAGTCTTGGACAACTGAAGTAGCACAGATTAAAAGATGAAATAGTTTTGTTGGAGAAGTTTGCATTGACACATGTATGTTTCTTTATAAATTTCTGTATTTTTATATCTTGAACCTGGGAATCCTATATGGGTGGAATGGATTCTGAAGCCATTAGCTCTGGGTAAACCGCTCCAAAACATGGCTCAAATGGAAGACTATTTGACGTCACAGTATTGCGACCTTGACTTCACAGTTGTGAGGGCACCTGGATTGGTGAATGATCTATTCACAGGTAAATAGGCATTTACTTAATGAGAGAAAGAAAGAAAGCATACATAACTACATACTAATATGCATAGTATGCGCATTTGGTTTGATGTCATTATTAGCTATTTTCTTAATGATGGAATTTGAAGTTATTGTGATAAATAAATAAATAAAATTTAAAAATAACATTTCAGCAAAATGTATATTGTACATTTCATTTTACCTATTGCCTTTAAATTAGTACAAATTATTTTTAGGTCCTAATTCGTTCATATATGTACCTTTCTTCTGTTTATCTAGGAAAAGGAATTGGTGCATGTGAGAGTCAATTCATAGCTGGGGCAGAGTGGTCAATGGCTAGAAGAAATTTGGCAAGGTTCATGCTTTCCTGTGCTGCTGACAATCTATGGTCGAAGAAAATTATAGCTATTGGTTTTCCGAAATGACTAAAAAGAATAATAAAAATGTAAAATCAAAAGGTATATCTTTACTTATTAACCTTATCACAGAAAGAGGATGAGAATTATAAGATAGAGAAAATCAAATAGCCGTTTAGATATTGAAGGAGAAAAAAGATTCATGTATATGGAAAGATTGGTGTTGGATTGATAACTTGGAGGAAGGCGCGACTTTTGATGGGCAAATTCTATCACTCTAACAATTCTATCACAAGCTTTCTGAATTTTTGGACTTTAGACCGCAAACAGCAAAAGCATGCAATTTTTACTGGGTTCACGGTATTTTAATTCCCCCATCCCCATTCACTCCTTTCCAGTATTAGCAGAGGGAGCAGTCTGAAATCAGTTCGTTCGTTTTTTTCTTTGACTGCATAAAAATGGAAACTACATGGATATAATTGAAATATTTTCCCACTGTAAGCTCAATGTTGGTTGGCATTACTGATTTCGACTCTTCGCTATTCATTTTAATAGAAATATTCAAATAAAATTTCTCAATATAAATTAAGTGATTACTTGATCAGAATGTTACACTTCCTACATCTATTTTATTTTTGGAGTTGTAAACGATATAAAGACCGACCAGAATGACATAGAGTACGTTCTAGAGTTTGTGACCAAATATTCGGTTCTTCCTTAATCACCAATCCAATGTTTTGATGACTTGATTCAGCTCATTCTAAATCACCGATCCAATATTTTGATGACTTGTTTCTGTTCATTCTAGATCACCAATCAAATTCTTTGATGACTTGATTCAGCTCATTCTAAATCACCGATCCAATATTTTGATCTTGATTAAGCTCATTCTAAATCACCAGTCTAATGCTTTGGTGACTTGGTTCAGCTCATTCTAAATTACGAATCCAATATTTTGATGACTTGTTTCTGTTCATTCTAGATCACCAATCAAATTCTTTGATGACTTGATTCAGCTCATTCTAAATCACCAATCCAATATTTGATCTTGATTTAGCTCATTCTAAATCACCAGTCTAATGCTTTGATGACTTGGTTCAGCATATTCTAAATTACCAATCCA
The DNA here is from genome assembly GCA_016617855.1 of Megalonaias nervosa. Classification (NCBI taxonomy): domain Eukaryota; kingdom Metazoa; phylum Mollusca; class Bivalvia; order Unionida; family Unionidae; genus Megalonaias; species Megalonaias nervosa. The sequence continues at coordinate 1,249 of JAECUM010069910.1, read as the reverse complement.
ATGTTTTAATGGCTTGATTCGGCTTATTCTAAATCACTGATCCAACATTTTGATCTTGATTCAGCTCATTCTAAATTACGAACCCAATGTTTTGATGACTTGATTCGGCTCATTCTAAATACCAGTCTTTTTCTTTCATCATAACAATGGTTACCAACACATCAAAACAATAAATTAAAGGTGGACCATTTTCTGGTCACCGCATCACACCTCAGAGGTGTTTTCAACCTTTCCTTTTAAACTTTCAGATGAATATTTTCAAACACCTGGATCACTCGAAAATTAAATATTACATTGCATGCATTATGTGATTTTGGGCAGTGATTTCGATAGAATCTCAAATACATAAAGCACACACGCCGTTGTAACTATTTCTTAAGTGGCCTTCATCTCAATAACTACGCTAATGGAGTTCAAGCGCCAGTTCTTGTTGGTCAAACGATACTATTGAGAAAATCTGTTTGACAAATACATGTCATGATGACGGCATCCTGTGGCTGTTTCAGGTATACCTTCATAAAATTGATGCTTTCTCCTCTCACGAGTCAATAATTATTTCAACTTCGCTTTTCAGTCTCTCAAAACACTTGGTATTTGTCGAAATAAATTTGAGCTGTCACAGATGGAAGTTGACAGACCAATAAAATGATTGAAATAATTGCGATGATTTTGTATCTGACAGGTTTAGTTAATAATTATTCATAAGATTCGGACATTCCTCAGATATTTTATGTTTGAATGCCTTAATTTATACATCATTTGTGAGTTTCGTGTTTGCATTGCTGTCTACTATTATTGCTTGCTTCGTCGACTGTTGATATTTGCCGGTAATAGCTTGTCTCCGATAATTCATATATTTAAATATAGGAATTGGCATCGATATATCGTCAAAAATTTATTACTATATACTTTGCATTTGTTGATTCTTTTGGTATTCATCTTTGGAGCAGTTTATATTTATTTATCAGTGGTTATCATGACATTCTTTGTGAACGACTTTTTCAAGCGCTGAAATGAGATCATTTGTGGCTGGTAATCATGTCTATAAAAGACGGGCGAGTTACCGATGTCAAATAAATGATTAACTTTGTAAGTGAGAAGCTACGAGCGACAGATGCGGCCCATTCCTAAAAGAACGAAAACTTTGATAATTGACAACGTACTAGTGACGAAAGTTAAGTAAACATCTGCTGGTGTTATTCAATGGGAAGGAATGCACCGTACTCCATTACAGATGAAACTATTTTTT
>JAECUM010069908.1:0-12643 GCA_016617855.1 Megalonaias nervosa | reverse complement strand
GAACAGGTGAAGGGAATGAAGTGAACCGCGTTTTTTTATAGTGGAAGACCGGATCGAAACGGATTGAAATTGTTCACCAATCTCAACACGCGTTACAAAATTCAGTCACTTCGCGGAGTCTGTCTTCCAATCCGAAAGAGCTACCTGTGATGTCACATTCCCTATATAGGTGCGCTAGCGTCTGTGCGCAGTGAATTGATGCGACATTGTGTTGTGAAACATGACTGAAACTAAGAAGACGATGAATTGGGGTGCACCGGCTGTGGAGACGAGAAGTGATGGCATAGCAGCGGCTACCAAAGTTAACACAGCGCTACTTCCAGAAGAGACCGATTTCAACTGGGATTTAGTAGATTTTCTCTCTTCGCAAGAATTTGTTCCAGTACCAGTACCTTCGCCACTTTCTCCTTCTTTACCACACGTCGAGGATTTTAAACAGAGACAGAAAGAAGAATTGGAGAAAGTTTTACAGCAGCAGAAAGAGGCAGAACAAGCATTTCTCCTTCAACAGCAACAGCGAGAAGAAGAGGCAAGAAGGAAACGACAGGAAGAAGCAGCAGAGAAGAAACAAGGTCTAGGAGAGAAGGAGAACAGTGAAAGTCAAACGGTAACGGTACTCTTGGACATTTTGGCAGAGTTAAGAAGTCTGAAACAAATGTATCAGACCTCTTTATTACTACCCAAGAGAAAAAGACCTTCCCGAGCCAAACAGTCCAACCCTGTTACTACACCGGAGATACCACCCCCAGTGATTTCTACGAAATCATTGACAGGAGCAAGTCCAGAAGTAGGCCTTGGCCGTGGCAAAGGCTTAAGGCAGTTAAAGCTGATTGCTTCTCGGTCCTGACTTTGTTTTTTTGAAGAAAAAAAAACACCCAAAGGCCTTTTTCAGGGCCACTCACTTCTTTCGAAAAGAGATAGTATTTATTTTGCCAAAATCAATTAAAACTCAAAATCCCTTGTTTGCTCAATGATGTACGTGTGTGAGTGCGTGAGTGTAGATCCTTATTCTAAAAAATCAAAAGAAAAAACACTTAAGTTTTTTTCAGTCTGGTCTATTCTGGTACAAATATTTACAATTCAATTCACAACACAACACTTTTCAAAAAAAAGTTCATAGACTTCTTCTTTGTCTTTTTTCTTCCTTCACTCTCTCTGTTTTCTGATTTTCTTCACTTTCACAGGTTTTTTCCTCCTCCTCTTCCTCACTTTTTTCTCGTCTTTTCTTTTCTGTCTTCCTTTCTGAACGTGATGGGGTTCTTCTTCTGCCGAGGGTACCTCTTCTTCTTCCTCCTCCTTCTGCTCCTGTTGTTTCTTAGGGCAATCTGAAGACCAATGTCCTTTCTCTTTACAATGATAACAAGTATCTTGACTTTTGTCTCTTCTGACACTGGTCTTGCTTTTTTGACGGTCTGGACATACTGTAGACCAATGCCCTTTCTTCTGACAGATATAGCAAGTATCTTGACTTTTATCTCGAAAGGAGAGGGTGTAGTCCGTCGGCTTGTCTGAAGAAAACTTTCGTATGACAGCTCGCAAAGTTCTAATCAGAAGTTCAATCTGTGTGGGTTCTTCCATCGTGCTGGTCAGCTTGAGAGCGAAATGAATACTGAGAGGGAAGATACCAACCCTTTATATATACACTAAGTCTGACATGGATACATAGGGGTCTATGGCGTTTCAAATGTAGTCATTTGACTTTTTGCAATCAAGATGAAACGATCGCATCATTTCGTAAAGAAAGGAGAAGAAAGTAAGAGGCAGAAACGTGATTTATCGCCTCGCACAGTAGCTGAAGTCCTGGCTCAAACTCATGCCAGCGATTTTGAAGATGACATGAGTGAGCCAGAATCCAGACCCAAAGAATCTACACCAGTCAAAGTCCATCACCACCAGTAAACCCTGAAAAATACTACCACATTCGAGAGACGGACAAACGCTCCTCTAGAAAATTTAGAACCACAGCCTACACGTACACGGTGAAGTTTAAAGATTTCAAGTACGAAGTACCGTTGGAGAAAGCAGAAGGGTTCATCACCAATGTGTGGGATTCTTTGTTAACCACACTGAAACAGCAATGTGAATCCAAAGAAGACGATCGCTTGAGACTTTCCATTCATCACGACAGTGTGAAGTCCCCCGTTTGGATCGAGTTTAGCAGCCCAGCAGAATTGATACCTTCCAAAGTCATGGATAAGATTCAACACGTGCAACAATCCAACGACAAGTTTCACATCACTGACGGAAAAGTGACACTGTTCATAACCAACGTGTCTCTTCCCAAGGGAGGGGACGCAAAAAGGTGTTATTGGTAGACAACCTTCGCAGCACCAAAAATAGTTTCGTCCAAATTAACAACCCTCAAGACAAGATGTGTTTAGTCCGTGCCATCGTGGTGGGACGAATGTATGCTGACAAGAACGCTACGGTAGAATGGAAAAGATCCTGAAAACTATTCAACAAGTGAAGCAGAACTCCTGTTGAACAAGCGGGGATATCCAAAGACACACCCTGCGGCATTCCTGAAATGCAAAAGTTGCAAGGCGTCTTAGCTCCACGCTACACGTTGAAATTACACCCTCAATAAGTGCGCGGACCTCTGTTGTTTCGAGGCAAAAATTTCAAAGACGGAAAATACATTCACGACTATCATCACGATAAACATTTTGATCCCATTACCAGTATCACCGGTTTCCTGAGATACGGTTATTACTGTGAGAAATGTGACTATGACTATAACATGCGAGAGCAACACACGCATTGTGGATCGAAATGGTCAGGATGTTTAGCCTCTAAGCCCTGTCTTGACGAAGGACAAGAACGAGTGCATTGCCCAGCTTGTCAGCGCACGTTTGTCAGCCCTACCTGTTACCAACAACAACTAAAGACGAGAGGTTCACAGCGGAAAAGTGCTTGTCAACTCCTGAGATTGTGCCAAACTTGTGGACAAGGCATACATACCACTTGCGCCAAGGCGCACGTCTGTTCAGGAAAGAAACGATCTCACATTTGTCGAAAAATCGTGGACTTGGAACACCAATGTTGCATTCAAAAATACCAATCCAAACATGAAGAAGAAGAAGATAATGACCAGAAGAAAGGAAATTTCATCTTTTTCGATTTCGATTGCATGCAAGAGACCGGCATTCACATTCGTAATTTCTGCGTGGCTCATCGAGCGTGTGAGAAGTGCATCCAAGAGCCTATCTTTACTCATTGCCCTCACTGTAGCAAGATTCCTGGAGGACGTGAAAAAATCTTTCGGGATCCGAACACGCTACCCGATTTCGCCCAATGGATCTTAGACCCCATCGACGAGACGTGGAGCCAAGAAGACATCGAACGTTACGGAGGTTGTCATCGCTATGCCACAGTGATGTCTCACAATTTCTCGGGATACTATGGACAGTTTCTTTTGAGATACTATGCGGAACAAAGTACCGAACGTCCTAAAGTGACTTTGAACGGAGCCAAAATTATTTCCATGCAAGTGGGACAAGTGCAGTTTAAAGATTCGATGAGTTACTTCGCCATGCCTTTCAGTCGCATGCCTAAAACGTTTCGAATGACAGAAAGGACCAAAGGCTATTTTCCACACTTTTTTAATACCGAAGCCAATCAATACACCGTTCTACCCCATTTGCCTGAGGTGCTTGCGTACCGAACAAAGAGAAGCTCTCTACGCTTGGAACCAGACTCACGCCTCGGACCCTTTCGACTTTCAGGAAGAAATGTTAAAATGTTGACGTTCCGACGTGGACATTTTACGGCGTTGCTGTGGAAAATTTCGAGAATTGTTCATGGAACTCGGAGGGATCGATCCTTTGAAAGAGGCTTGCACCATTGCAAAAGCATGTTCCTTAGTGTACCGCCACCGATTCATGCCCGAAAACATCCTAGCTGTCATCAGTCCTCAAACAACCAATTTTGTCAAACGTCAATACTTGGTCAAAGCCCTACGCTGGATACATTACTTGTGCGACAAGGAAGACAAAAGGATACAAAACGCTCGCAACGGAGGAGGCGAAAAGACCATCGGAACGTATTCGGTGGATGGCTGGGACATAAAAAACCCCAAGATCGTGTACGAGTTTAACAGGTGCTTATTTCACGGATGTCTCATCTGCTACCCTCAATGTAACACGACAAATCAGTTTTTACAACGGACTATGGAAGACTTGTACCAGGCTACTTGTCAGCGACGCTTGAAGTTAGAAGAGAAAGGATACTAAGTGGTAGAAATGTGGGAACACGAGTACGATCACCGTTTGAAAACCGATCCCGAGCTTAAGCGCATCGTGGAAAGTTACAAGCTGGTGGACCCACTGAACCCAAGGGAAAGTTTGTACGGAGGACGGACGAATGCCACCTGTTTGCTGTACCAAGCCAACGAGGAGAAAGGAGAAGAAATCAAATACTTGGACGTGTGTTCTCTGTATCCGTACGTGTGCAAATATTGTCACTTTCCCGCAGGGCACCCACAATTGCTGACGGAACACATCGACCTGGACAACATTTGCCAATACGAAGGATTGATCAAGTGCAAAGTCTTGCCCCCCACGAACTTGTACCAACCTTGTTTTACCTCACCATTGCCAAGGAAAACTGATGTTTCCCTTGTGCCGTACTTGTGCCGAAACGTGCAACCAAGACCAACCTTGTCAGCACACCCAGGAAGAACGCGCCTTGACGGGAACGTGGGTAGCGTGGAATTGTTTAAAGCTCTGGACCTGGGATACCAACTGTTAGAAGTGTACGAAATTTACCACTTTCCCAAGACAGAAAAATACCACAAGGGCGACGACACACAAAAAGGCATTTTTGCAGACTACGTGAATTCCTTTTTGAAACTGAAACAAGAGGGCAGCGGCTATCCTTTTTGGTGCCACACTCCCGATGACCAAAAGAAATTCAAAGAGAAATACTGGGAGCAGGAAGGCATCACTTTAGACCACGTGGAGAAAAACGAAGGAAGGCGATCGTTTGCCAAAGTGATGTTGAAGTGCTTGTGGGGGAAAATGGCACAACGACCATGTTTACCCAAGACGGAGTATTTGACAGAACCTTCCAGCTACTTCCAGATGATTCACGACAAAACTAAATACATGAAACACGTGGACGTCCTTCGTGAGGACTTGATCTTGGTCAGTTACGAAGAAGAACTGGACTTTGTAGAAGCCGACGAATTTGGAAATGTCATCATTGCGGCTTACGTGACAGCCCATGTACGAAGCTTTAGAAATGTTAGGAAATCGTATGTTGTATTTTGACACGGACAGTTGCGTCTACATCGATCGTCTGCGTCAACAACACCCTAACGTCGAAGGAGACCGTTTAGGAGCCTGGACGGACGAGCATCCCGACGACAAGATTCTAAGTTTTGCAAGTGGCGGTCCCAAAAATTACGGCTACGAATGGGACCCACAAGGAGAAGTGCACACCGAGTGCAAAGTGAAAGGATTGACTCTCAGTTATCGCACCTGTCGACTGGTGAACTTTGGCGTTTTGAAAGAAGCCTTGCAGTCTGCAGAGGATGGAAATTTTAAAGTGACCACCCACGAACCGCACAAGATTGTACGTTTACCCACGCACCAAATCGTTAGCGGGCCCTTGGAAAAAGTCTATCAAATCGTGTACCAGAAGCGAGTACGGCTTCCCAATCAGTTCACTTTACCATACGGTCACGCTAATATTGCTCAGCATATAAAAAAGGGACAACATCCAAGATCGATAATTCATTGGAACTACCAATACCAAGCAAGAAAGATGAATGATTTCAGGGAAGCACAAATGAAGTTCAAACAGGCACAATTCAAGATCGGTGATGCACAAGTGGAATGCGATGCTGTGCCTTGCGATGGAATGGGTTGCCGTACGCTGTGACCTCAGCAATTCAGTTCCACATCATCGTGGGAACTTTGCTATAACTACTACTACCATACCTACCATGGAAAGTGATGCTGTGCGTGTCAAACCTGACGAATGCGGAAGCGATGCCACTCGTCATCGTACTCCTTTTCACTTTACTGGTTTTCATGGTGGATGTCATCATTATGAAACCATGCGGCTACCGCCCTACGGATGTCATGCAAATCTGAGCACACTCCTGCATATTTCACCATACCCTCAACGAAATGAACTTGTGAAAGACGAATATTCGTTCCCTGTGCGTTTGCCTGAATTCTGAGACTTTGAAAGTAGGATCCAAACCTTCCGAGGAAAATGAGATCTATCGCATCGAAGCTCTCTTAGCCCAGAGTTGGGAGACAAGGCGAAGAAACCGCAACTTGACAGAGCGTTTCAAACAAAATGTCAGAACTGAATTGATGACTTATCATTATCTGTGAAAAAAAACATACAACACAACAAAAAAATGGATACCTGGGAACTTTATTACCTTTTGAACAATAGTTCGTATACTGCTTCTTGGAATCCTGTCGTGTGCGCTAAAGATGAACTACCTCATCGCAAACCTCAAGACCATCAAGCTTATGTCATTAACACAGACGATAGTCATCTCCCAGGAACTCACTATGTTGCCGTCTACTTCCCTCAAGAGGACTGTGTGGAATATTTTGATTCGTATGGATTACCCCCTTTGGAAGACTATATCATCGACTTTATGAGAAGAAATGCCCAGACGACACGATACAATAATGTGAAACTACAAGGCACAGATTCTATGGTGTGTGGACAATATTGTGTGTATTTTCTTCATCAACGCAGTCTTGGATATCCTTTAGAACATTTAGTGACTTATTTTGATCGTAACTCTTCTAGAAACGATGAGAAAGTAGATCGATGGTTTTGTGACCATTATGGCTATCTTTTGTCTTTAGCTAGGAAACGTAGTGTACATCAATGGCCTCATGACTTCCATCAATGGAAATCTCACATGATTTCACAACGTTGTCAACCTTGTCAAAAATAATTTGTTTGATGTTATTGTTACTTGTTAATTGTTAGTATTTGATTGTTGGTTGAATAAAAAATGTTGTGTTTTGAAAACAAATGTGTCTGTCATTTGTTTTCAAAAAAAGACTGTGAATATATGCTCTTTGACTTTCTCTCTATCCCTCACCATGACATTCGCTATCATAGCGTTCCGACTCAAACTAAAAAGAAACAACCTAGTAGGGATGTTTTCTATCGCGTCCGCGTTTGAACCATATAAAGCGGGTTGGTCTCCAGTCTGGCCATCCACTATTGACTCGTCAACCTATGAAGATGCCTTCCAGACTAGCCCAGCTGAACGAAGTTTACGTCAATTTACATCGTGTCAGGCTAAACCTGATACCGAAGCCTGAAGAGATAGAGAATGTCAGGATGTTAGCAATAGCCCAAGACCTGATAGAAGAGGTCTTCAGAGAGGAAATCAAGAAAGAACAAGAAGAATGGACAGAGACGTACAGATTTCAGAAGCAGAGAGAACAGCAACAACAACAGCAGCAGCAAGAACCAGACAGAGGTTTTGCTGACAGCCGTGTGGACACCAAAGAGTTCTCCTTCTCTTCTCGCAGAAGCAGGCCGTATCGTATAGGAAAGCCTGCCTCCAGAAGGGGACGCAACCTTAGACAGTAAAAAAAGATTGCCATCTCTCCCCGTCAACAAAAAACAGCCCTTTTCAGGGCTACCCCAATACTCTAGAAAAGACATACTAATTCAATTGCCAAAAAAAATGTGTGTTTATGTTTTTAAAAAAAATAGAAGTGTGTCCATAAGCACTTACTTTCTCTGTCTTGTCAGATAATGTATGTCTGTGTTTGTAAGTAAAAAAAGTCAACGTGAGTGTTTCTTTTAGGTCCGCGCGTTTGATGTGATGGTAAGTTTTGGTGTTAGGGGATGTTTACCTCAAAAAATAAAAAACCAAACCCCAGTCCCTCTCATGGGCAAGCTCTCGCCCACACAAGAGCAAATCTATACCCTCCCCTGGGCAAGCACTGGCCCAACTCCCCGTGCAGGCACTGGCACAAACCTGGGCAAGCACTGGCCCACCTCCTCAAGCAAGCACTGGCTCAACACTTCCGGACAAAATCTCTCCTTTCCACCCATCCTCTACTAACCCCCTCACTAACAAATAGGGCCCAAAACAGGCGCTAGGGAAAACAGACTAGCGAACACCTGGGTGGAATCCTGCGTACAACAAGCCTATGTTGAACAAAGACTTTCCACTATACGCCCTCTCTTCACTTTCCTCTTATTCCACCCTCACCTTTACTAACACAAGGGGCCTAAAACAGGTGCTAGGGAAAATATACTAGCAACACCTGGGTGGAATCCTGGAAACAAGAAGCCTGTGCTGCCCACAGATTTTCCACCAAGAATCCCCTTCCCCCCACCCCCCACCCCACCCCCCATCTCTACTCTCTCCCCCTACTTTTATATACAAGGGAGGCACTTCCATTGGCAATAGAAGGCCTCATTCGATAACACCATCGTACAAAACTACCCTGATCCTTTAGTCCCTCCGCCATCAAAAACAACAACTAATACTAACAATGCGTGACCCCTCCCAAAAAAAAAACACAAAAAAAACCCCACAGGGTTGCTGACACCCGGCCGATTGGTGTAATTTCGCCATTAAAAGTATGCTTAGTGCACAAAATTCCAACTACACAAGGATAAAATAGGCAATCTTCAACTCAGAAACTTAGATCAATTGTACAGGTGGCCCACACAATATTGGGGATAGGGAACGTCCATTAGCACAACTGGACAGAATTTGACATACAATCACGTCGGTCCGGGCCGTTTGGAGCGTACACGGCATCAGCGGTTGGCGTCCCCCGCCGGGTCCCCTTCCTCCTTTCCACCTCCTGACATACAATTAAAAAGTACGACTATCGTACATAAAAGCGGTGTTTTTGCGGCATCATTCCTGAAACATCGACCAATTAAAAAGCTCAACAATTGAGCATTAACGAGTCGCAAAAGCTCTTAGTTAGCATAGGCGACTTTAATCATTCTCAGTCAGTCAGGGGATGTTTTCCTTCACGTCCGTGCTTCAAGTATATAAAACGACGCGATCGTCAGTCTGGCTACCCGCGTTGACGTAGCAACTGCAACGAAATGAGTAGAATAACGAAACTACTAGAACTCCAGATGCACCTGGAATATGCCAGGCGGTTGCTAGATGAGCTGGCTATGGAGGCTTTAGCCGAAGAAGCCAGGCTTGAAAAGGAGGAGAAGAAAAAGAAAGAAGAGGAGAAGAGAGGGATCCTACCTCACCTCATGCTAAGACCTCTGTGTGAGGTCAAGCCTGAGGTGGGGACGCCTCCACAAACAGTAGCAGCACTACAACAAAGACAGCCACAGCCTCTGCTACCAGTACCACCAGTACCAAGAGTCGCTGTCTACCAGGCAGAAAGCTGGGAGGAGGAGGCAATGGAGGAATTGGAAAGACAGAGGAAAGAGTGGGAGCCTCGGCGTCAGCAAAATCATCCCAGGGTGTGGAATAGAAGAAGGAGAGAACAGGTGTTCACTATCCCTCAAACTGAGGAGTGGGATAGTGAAGCCAGTCAACCCCCCTCTGCGCTCCCAACCACACTCATCAGTTGGGAGCAGGACTGGAGCAGACGATGCGTATGTGGTGCCCGACCAGGGAGGTGCAGACATTAGGAGGTGTATTTGGAGTTTTAAAAAAAGCCCTTCTCAGGGCTAACCAGATCTCTAGAAAAGAGACACTATTAAAGTTGCCAATTTGTGTGAATGTATAGTAGTGTGACTATAAACACTCACTCTTTTGCTGTTGTGTGTGTGTGTGTGTGTGTGTGTGTGTGTGTGTGTGTGTGTGTGTTTGCGCTCGCGTTCGTTTGTGTGGATAGTAAATATGGTGTGTTTTATGCGTTCGCGTTCGTTGGTGTGCATAGTAGATATGGTATATGTGCGTGTGTGTTTTATGCATTCGCGTTCGTTGGTGTGGATAGTAGGTATGGTGTGTATGTTTTATGCATTCGCGTCCGTTGGTGTGGATAGTATATATGTGTGTTTTATCCATTCTTGTTCGTTTGTGGGGATAGTAGGTATGGTGTGTTTTATGCATTCTCGTTCGTTTGTGTGGATAGTAGATAATATGTGAAGTGAGTGTAAGGGATGTTTTCGTTCACGTCCGTGCTTAACGTATATAACGCGGAACGCTTGTCAGTCTGGCTACCCGCGTTGACTAGTCAACACAAGATGGAATTGTTTAACCAGTTAAGACACAGTTATTTTTGGATGATGGATGCAGCCTACGTGGTGGAAAGGCTTGAAAAAGAATGGAGCTATCCAGACAGCCAAGACTTTGTAACCAGTCAAGTCACTAGCCTGAAAGTAGCCAGGGATCAGGTGGCAGGAATGATGGAAGAGGAGGTGGAAAAAATAAGAGGATTCATAAAGCCAAAGTATGTAAGAGTGGGGACATTGAAGAAAGCACTTGATAATTTAACCAAGTGAGGTGTTTTTTAGAAGACCAAGCAAATTTTACTGAGTGGTCTTTTGTCTTGTGGGGATTACAACAATTACAACAAGCAGAAGACAAGATGAAAAACGTAATGGAATAAGAGGTAAGAAAATAAAAGACATCTGGACAAAAGAGAGAAAGAAGAAAGAAAACAGAAAGAAAAAAGAAGAGTTTGAAAGACTAAATCAAAACTGGATGAAAATACAGCAAACATTTAGAGTTATGGGACATCCAGACTGGATACCAGAAGAAGAAAATAAGAAGAAGAAGAAAGGAATTATTGGAAAATTAAGAAGCTGGTGGAAGAACTGGAGAAAATAGAAAAAACCCTAAGGCCCTTTTCAGGGCCACTTTCATATGCCTCGAAAAGATATTTATTCTTTCTTGCCTATCTATGTGTGTTATCTATATGTTTATCTATGTCTCTGTCTCTCTATTGTATTTGTCCCTCCCTAGAGTGGTAGCTGCGCGAATTCAGGTCAGTCCCTTGCTACATTGTTACAAATGTCCAGTACCATGACGTCACCCTACCTGTTCCATTCCTCTTGTCCCTATACAAAATTCCCATTGACGCTATAGTGTCCCAGGGTGTGTAATTTTTTCGGAAAAATCGTGACGCCAAAGTGTCCCAGGGGGTATTTCGCATGGAAGTCCCATTGACGCTAATGTATCCCTACTCACTACTAATCTCTATGCTTATGATTGGTGATGTGTCTTTATCGCTTCATCGTTTGCTTATTGTTTTGCTGGTTATTCCAGGAATAGACTCTAATCCAGGCCCAGGGATGGGCAGACCACCAAAAAATAATGCACCTCTCAATGCCAGTCTTAGAGAATCTGTCACCGATACACAGAGAGGTTAGGAAATACTAACTAGAAATGGTTCTGATATGAACACATGACTCTGTCGGGATCAAAGAAGGTGTATCGGTGACATAACACAACCAGTGTCAATGCCTAATGATTGATGATGAGCAACATTTTACTCAGTCACAAGAGGAAACAGGCCCAGAATTCGGTTCTGACAGTCCGCAAAGATCAGATAACCTTATACAGATCATGAGTGATATCCGTTCTGACGTGAGACGCCTGAACGATAGATTTGATCGCTTCGAACATACAATTGAACAACTTAGAACAACTTACAAGAAAAAGTGAATGACCTCACTAAATCAGTGCTAAGTCTTCAAGTAAAACTATGGGATAACGAAACGAAACTTGAGAATCAAGAAGTACAATCACGTCGAGACAACTTTATGTTCTATGGTATTCCGAAAGTCAAGAGTGAAAAGTGGAAAGACACTGGAAAAAAAACGATAGGAGAATATATAAAACATACATTGGACATCGATGAGTCGAAAATTGAAATCGAATGAGCACACCGGTTACATCAGAAACTGAGTTCGAGACCACCATTTGTTAAGTTTTTTTGCTTGAAAGATAAAGAAACAGTATTAAGTACGAAGTAATTAGCAAGACAGATAGAAACAAGCCACAGATGGAAGAGAGAGAAAGAGAAGGAAGAGTAACCGGAAAAAACAACGCATATCAAAATGTTTCAGAAGTAGCTCAGCCACGTATCTGAGAACTGAAGACTTCCCAGAAAGTGTACGTCGGGCACGAACAGCTCTCTATCCTTCTTCATCCAGGCACTCAGGGATGGTAAAGCAGCCTTCTTGATACATAACTTCCTGGTTATAAATAGAACTGAATATGTGTTTAATGCTGTACTGCATGATATAATAAGTATAAATGATAGGTAGGTGTTTAGCCGAGTTAATTTTATGCATGTGATATATAATGTGCCGAATTGTGGCGAAATTAAGTTATGTGTCTGGAATATTTTAGGTTTAACAAGACAACTATCTAATGAACTGTCCAATTTGGATTGTAGTGATTTGATTAATTTTATAATTGATTTTGATATTTTTGCTGTCGTCAAGACTTGAGCCCATGATAAAATCGACATCAGTGGTTTCACGTGTTACGTAAGTGTCAGAGATAAAGATCCTAATGCAAAACGTTATTCTGGTGGTATTGCTGTATACGTAAAAGATCATATAAGACATAACTTCAATATTAATAACTAAAATGGTATATTTCGAAAAGAGGGATATTTGAGAAGATATGAAAGATGGTATTTTGGTGATTTATTGATAGGGAAGGTATATTATTATTATTATTATTATTATTATTATTATT
>JAECUM010069907.1:0-14270 GCA_016617855.1 Megalonaias nervosa | reverse complement strand
AATAATAATAATAATAATAATAATAATAATAATAATAATAAAATAATAAAACAAATTAGAAAACACGTTAACTTCAACAATGAACTGCTTTACACACCATGATACAAATTCAAGAATAAGAAAGAAACATTACTCTGTCATGAATACATGAATAATGAAATATTCACAAAATGTTACAGTATCTCCATACTGTGGACATTTTATTATAAAAATGACTACGTCTAATATAACCATATGCACTGACAATCCAAAGCCACAATTTAAGATCCGATTGCACATTTCTAAATTCACATCCTTGGAATGAATTCTTGATCCCCTGTCCCATCTTTCCTGACGCCCACTGAGTTGTTTTGTTGTCAGCTACGAAGCTATACTGATATCAACTACGCGATCATACTGTCAGCTTTATTGCCACACTAACATCTACGCTGCCACAATGCCAGCGTTGCTGCCACACTAACATCTATGATACAACAATACCAACTATGCTGTCACACTACCAGGTCTATGGTGCCACACTGTCAGCCCTATGCTGTCACACTGTCAGCCCTATGCTACCACTCTGACAGCTCTATACTCTCACACTGTCAGCCCTATGCTGCCACATTGTCAGCCCTATACTGTAAAACTGTTAGCCTTATGCTGTCGTACTGTCAGCCCTTTGCTGCCACGCTGTCAGCCCTATACTGTCACACTGTCAGCCTTATGCTGTCACACTATCATCCCTATGGCTGTAGTAAATTGTCTAAAGCGGACACCTCCTGACAAAATCTTGGGATCCCTGTGATCTCACGTAGCGTATTGTAATAAATGTGGACTATGCGCATTTGGTTTCGAAATGTTTCGTGTTGTAACTCCGGTGGAATCAAAGCATTACTCCATGATGTAATTCCGGTGAGATATAAATATTTGAAATGTAAGAACGCATGCAATGGACGAAAACGTTTTGACTGTACCAATTACTAAGAGTCGGTTTGCTTGAAACATAACCTGGTATCCAGATTATCCCTCATTGAAAGTTATTTCACTTTTAGATTCTTACATCAAAGAAGTCTACACTTTCTTACTAATTTTACTTTTAAATTTAGTTAATGTGAGGGTGTTATTGATCCCGTTCTGTTAGTAAATGGATTTAGTTCTTTTTTCTTAACGAATCCGAATGGATCCAAATGAAGAGAATATCATCAATAAACGGAACACAGAAATAATGGTAGCTTTAAGGCCCTAGAAAAGTAATTAACATTTTTGTTCCATACTTTCATATAATATTTTCATTAGCTGGAGCAAACGAGTTCACCAAGGGTGTACCTTTCGTTTGGAGATGATTGTTTTAATAAAAGTTAAATAGCAAACAGATACGTCTAGATAGATGATTATGTCGACAGATAGAGAGATAGATGTTTATGTGTTGGGAAAGCAGGTTCGTTGATTTATGGATGGATAATGGATGGATGAAAGATGTAACGACCGACCGATCGACATATTTCCTCTTGAAATAATAGTCGCTTTGAACTGTTTATACTTACCTAAGGAAGTTGGTATTCTACCATTTCTGGTTCGTGAGCATACATACATATTTGTGTTAGCGATTGTTGTTGCATCATAGCGTTACGCAATATGATTTTAACAGATTTGTTCAATATTTTTAAACGTGGCAAACAAGCCCTCAGTGACGAAACCTAAGTCTAAGGAATCTTATAAAGTAGCTACATTTAATAGTTAAGTCAAAACAGTATTTCCATAGATGCCAGGCGATCCTCGAGTTGACAATGAAGAAAAGCGTATTTCTATTTGTCGTCGGTCTCTGGGCATATTTTCGCACAGGTACGTGTGACTGACTTTGCTAAGAGTGTGTTTATATATATATATATATATATATATATATATATATATATATATATATGTATGCAGCCGACACATTTTCTTCTAAATAATTCTCTAAATTTGCTTAATAGCCTACAATTACTACTATAACAATGAAATATTCGGGATATAATTTCATCTTACCTAAATGTACATAAAATAACAGAGGTCGTTATGGCTTATTGATTTCTAGGTCAATAAAAATATTTTCCATTATCCGCAATAAGTTGAAATAAACTAGTTGAAACATAATAAATTTAAAGGTTTAATTCCTGTAGAAACAGCCATGTAAAGTTTTGTAAACACAACGGTTTTTCTGTTTATTTGTTTCTCCTGTCTGTTTTGTATATGCCTTTGAAAAAGATTCATCAAGAGTAGAAAACACTCATACTAGTTAGATAATAGTGTTAGTTGTCAGTTTATTGCATTTATCTTAATCAATCCCTGACACACGTGATCCCTTGCTGGATCCAGTGCACTTGAAAGGACTGTTATTCTGTTATTTGTTAGAAATTTTCGATTAATTTTATTTAAAATTGTAAAAAATGAATTGAATTTTTTAGGTTTTACACATGATTTTTTTTTTTTTCAATTTCTTTAGCTTTTATTTCTTAACCCCTGTCTAATCTCCATCTTGCCAGCAACAACCGATGCTGAAATTGTCTGGCTTCAAGAAGTGGCCACACAATCCCAGACGGACAAACGGATACTCCGTGACCCTGACCTCCCTGACCAGTTGTTCTTTCACCTCAAGAGCATGTCCAATAATCTGACATTAAAACTGACGAGAAATCATCATATTGATCCAGACGCTGACATCTATACTGTGAGAAAATTGAAGGACGGTCGATATCATCTGGCAAAGACTTTACATTTGGAAAAGGAGGTAATTTTTCAAAGGGTCACAAAAAGACGTGAAAATGTATAAATCACAGTTTCTTAAAGGTATATACAATAATAGCATATGAGGATTCTAACATGCTTGTATAATTTATTAAACCAATGCGAAAGTAGCATGTTTAAGAAAATGAGTTTCTTAAACACAAATGGTAGGGATTTCTGAACAACTTATAGTATTATTTTAACATGATACATTATGATTTGTTAAACATGTTTAAAGTTTATGTAGGGCCATACTATCGTGCAACTGAATATTTTTGGGCTATAAAATGGGTCAGAGGAAGTTAAATTTATATCACGATCTAAATACTTTTTAATATTGTGTTAATACATTTTAATAGATTCTTGAATAAATTGCAGACTAATGAGAAAAAGAAAAAAAAGTAATGATTCTATAATACATTATGCATCTGTATAATTTGCTTCAAGATAAAAATTAAACCGCTCCGGTGGCCTAGTGGTTAGAGCGTCCGCCTCAGATGCGGGAGGTCGTGGGTTCAATCCCCGGCAGAGTCATACCAAAGGCTTATAAAAATGGTACTAACAGCTGCCTCGGTTGGCGCTCAGCATTAAGAGGCTAGTGTTAGGACTGGTCTGCCTGGTGTCAGGATAATGTGACTGGGTGGGACATGATACTACATGTCTGCGGCATGATGCCCCAGTGCTAGATATACACTGCCAAACTGCAGACATCGTAGCGATATGTCTGAAAAATTGTTAAAAGCTACGTTAGAAATCCAAATCACACACACACACAGACACACACACACACAGAGACACACACAAGATAAACATTTGCAGAAAGTGCTTGTATATTTTCAGAGCTATTTTTTAAACAAAATTCGTATTTTAATGAACCTATTTTCTTTCAAGCTAATGAGGAAATTAGCATACGTAATATTGAAGTCCACCTCATGATATAAAGTAAGCAAGGACAAAATATGGCAATGAATTAACTACGCCAGGGCAAGATATGGCAATAAATAAAGTAAACCAGAACAATGATATGGCAATAAATAAGTTAAACCAGGACAAAATATAACAATAAATAAAGAAAGCCAGGACAAAATAAGCCCGGACAAGATATGGCAATAAATATTGTAAGGCAGGACAAGATATGGCAATAAATAAAGAAAGCCAGGACAAAATAAGCCCGGACAAGATATGGCAATAAATATTGTAAGGCAGGACAAGATATGGCAATAAATAAAGAAAGCCAGGACAAAATATGACAATAAATAAAATAAATTCAGCACAATGCATTTCACAGGATGGCATAAATAAAGCTGTCTATATAAAAAAGTGGTGATATTACCAATAGGTATGTCGTTGACAAACACTCAATCGTTGTGACAAAAAATGTACGGGATACAATAAATATACATGCATAAAAAAGTGATGATTGTACAAATACTACAAAATATTAAAAAAAGCGTGTGTAATGTCATAAATAAAAATGAAAGAATGGTGTTAAACGATAACTGTGTGCTACGAGTGTATACAAAGGTTCGGAATAGGGAACCTGTGATGACCCTAATATGGTGCAGTTTTAAGTATAGTAATATATCACCCCAGGGTGAATTCGATATTGAGGTGCACATTTTACAAAAATAGAAAAAAATGACATAAAAGTAAAGAAAGAATTAATAAATTAAATTTTTTTTAGGAATCCAAAACATTCATAGGCAAATGCAAGTTACACAAAAGATGCAAGTTACACAAAAGGCGCCTGACAGGAACGATTATTTAACTCTGAACATAGATGTGTATTAACTGCCCAAATGGATCACCTATTCAGATTTGCCTGATTTCGTGAAGAGCTGAAAGTACTCTGGATGGTTTATATATATATATATATATATATATATATATATATATATATATATATATATATATATATATATATATATATATATAAATTCAAACCGATGTGAAACAAGAATTTGGTCTTTTTGGACTATAAGATTTATCACGTTTAGCATAAAGTAATAAATCACAAACCAACAGATCTTATGTAAAACTCTACATGTTTGAAGTTTTCCAATCAACCAGAAAAATTATATGAGCACAAGAAATTTTTTTTATAGTGTAGAGAATTCAATATTATATATATATATATATATATATATATATATATATATATATATATATATATATATATATATATATATATATATATATATATATATATATATATATATATATATATATATATATATATATTGTTATGTATATTTAATTTGCATTTTTTGTAAGGTTTCTTAATTTATTACATGCTGTTGGTTATGTAAAATTGTGTTTTGTAGCTGACATTATCCAAAGTCAAGTTTATTGTCTACCTGACCAGCCTCATCGAATGTTTTATTCTGTAAACAACTAATACATAGCTTATATTCTCTCAATGAGTGTGGGTTTAATATTAGGATTATTATCAATAGAAGTAAACGTATTTATCATGGTCTGAGTCAAGGACATTGTGTTTACCATGTTCTTTTATTATAATTTTAATAAGAGAATCTTCTAGAATGGAGTTTTCCATTAAGTAGTAGACTTTATTTAGGTCAAGTAGAGGGGCATTATAATCTTGTTTACCGGGAAAATTATTTAATCGTACTGTAATCTTGTTTACCGGGAAAATTATTTAATCGTACTGTAAGATCCTGAAGCAGGATCAGTCGTATAGTTGTGTTCAATATTTGATTTGGGCTGGAATTTATTTATTCAAATTATGATTTCACTGGAAATGCAAAGTGCTCATCTATAATAATACCTTTTGTCAGAGACATTATCTTGGAATTATAATGAATTCAAACAAGAAGTTCCTAAAAATAAAGTAGTTTTGCTCTATTTTTGTTGATGTATTCCACTGTTCCTGATTTCGATGTCGACTCATTTGAGTATGTTACATTAACTGATTATTGAAATAAAATGTTCGCTGCTGATTCCGCTGTTGCTATAACCCACAAGTTGTACATCAGGTGCTCGGTTGTTACGTATCGTTATGTTTATCATATCATTGTTTTGTTACTATTACATCATGTTGCAAAGGATTTTATATTAATTTTATTTTATTTATTATTAAATATCATTTAATTGTTTCAAACGATTCATATAACTAATGTGGTTAAACAACTTTATTAGTAGCTATTCAGAATGACCATAAACAAGTTTCTGAAACACCTACACCTGCTGAAACGGTTCCCATACCTCTCACAGCCCAATTTGAAACACTATGAAACTTTTCAGTTCTTTATCATACCTTGGTCCAACAAATTCTAATCACCTAATATATTTCCAGATATTCTAGTGTTATTTTCCCAGATTGATTTTGACTCATTTTCTAGGCTGATTAACTGTTTGATGTGCAATTATACCAGGCAAAATCCATTTGCTATAAGGTAGTCGATTGTGAAATGCCCGAAAGAAGCTGGTAAGAATTTATTTTGTAAACTTCCTCAATATCCATTGTTTATTTTGGGCCAAGTGTAATCCTCAGTAACGTATGGAAACATCAAGAGGATATGTTTAGACTTTATCAATAAACTAACTGAAACTGAGTGGCAGCTAGAACTTCCAATTTCAATAGTTTTCAATATTTTCGAATGACTTCAGATTTGTGACAAACTGTTTTTCTTCATTTGTTATAGATGATGCAAAAACAAGCATTTTATATCCCAGATACAAATCTGTATTTAATATCATCAATTAAGCAATTTATTTCAACTTCATGCCGTATTATTTTAAAACTGTTGCCATCAGGATTTATAATGTTCATGATGTCATAATTATTTATAATACGGAAATCTTAATCGTTTCTAAAAAAAGAACAGACTCCTTACTGTTTGAAACTTATGTTTCACAGTGTTTATTCTCTTGTATTTTGTTTGTAATTCAAGCATCTTTGACCACTCTTTTTCTGCCAAATAAACATGTAGAGATTAGACCTTGTCTCTTTATATCGAGCGAATGCTGCTTAAATTTTATACTCAATGAAAACTATTAGATCTATAATAATATGACTTTGTGACATTAATTATGTTGATACAGACTTTGATTTTATGTTCGTAAAGATGTTACAAATTTAAATAGCACTATGTTATGGGCCGAGACATTTTGTTAACAAATCTTTAAGAAATCACAACTTCGTCTGTTTAAGAAATTTTTGAAGTGTATAAGAAATTCTGCAAGTGTTTAAGAACTCAGGATGCAATGGATCGAAATCTTGACTTTATATCACAGTGTAATAACAATGATACTTCATGATGAGCATATATACTTTTGAGTCCAAGTCCGATGTTGCACTTTTAAAAGTCATAAGTTTTTTTTCAAAAGTTTGCACATTCTATTTTAATGCAACGCATGGTCATAACTAAAACATTATAAACCATGGTTCAAATCTGCCTATTGATCTACGTACCTACCTAATATACAAAATATCAACTTCCTAATCATCCACATACTTAATGTCCAACTAACTAATCATCCACAAACCTAATATCCAACTACCTAATCATCCATATGCTTAATGTTCAACTATCTAATCATCCACATATCTAATGTTCAACTATTTAATCATGTAAATGCCTAATGTTCAACTACCTAAACATCCACAGTCCTAATGTTCAAGTATCTAATCATCTAGATACCTAATGTTCAACAACCTAATCATGCACATACCTAATGCTCAACTACCTAGTCAGCCACATTAGTAATGTTCAACTACCTAATCATCTAAATACCTAATGTTCAAATACCTGATCATCCACATACCTAAAGTTCAACTACCTAATCGTCCGCATACCTAACGTTTAACTAGTTAATCATCTAAATACCTAATGTTCAGCTACCTAATCATCTAAACACCTAATGTTCAACTACCTAATCATCCACATGTCTAATATTCAACTACCTAATGATCCACATACCTAATGTTCAACTACCTAATGGTTCACATTCCTAATGTTCAACTACTTAATCATCTAAATTCCTAATGTTCAACTACCTAAACATCCACATTCCTAATGTTCTAGTAACTGATCATTTAAATACCTACTGTTCAACTACCTAATCATTCACATACCTAATGCTCAACTACCTAGGCAGCCACATAATTAATATTCAACTACCTAATCATCTAAATACCTAATGTTCAACTGCCTAACCATCCACATGCCTAATGTTCAACTGCCTAATGATCCACATACCTAATGTTTAACTGCCTAATGATTCACATCCCTAATGTTCAACTACCTAATCATCTAAATGCCTAATGTTCAACTACCTAAACATCCACATTCTTAATGTTCAACTATCTAATCATCAAAATACCTAATGTTCAAGTACCTAATCATCCACATGTCTAATATTCAACTACCTAATCATCCAATTACCTACCCAGTTATATAATTACCCACCCATATAACTAGCTGAGGAACAAACTAACCTTTAGTCGAGTTAAGTCATCCTACAGACTTGTTTACAGACTTACTTACACAAATATCTACGGGTTGAAATACCTGCCAACCTCTATACCTACCGTCCAATCTACATTTACGCCTATTTATTTCAAAAAGGATTTGGCTTACTACCAAGACAGGGAGAATGGGGCATTCATGACCGCCAGATGTGTCAGAAGATTAAGTGGAGAGTGTGACATACTCATCGTAAGTATTATTATTATTATTATTATTATTATTATTATTATTATTATTATTATGATTATTATTATTATTATTAGTAGTAGTAGTAGTAGCAGTAGTAGTAGTAGCAGTAGTAGTAGTAGCAGTAGTTGTTGTTGTTGCTGTAGCAGCAGGAGGGGTAGTAGTAGTAATAGTCGTAGTAGCATTAATAGTTGTGGTCGTAGTGGTAGCAGTAGCAGTGGTAGTAGTAGTAGTAGTGGTACAGTAGTAGTAGTAGTAGTAGTAGTAGTAGTAGTAGTAGTAGTAGTTGTAGTAGCAAATAGCGGTAGTAGCAGCAGTAGTAGTGGTAGTAGTAGTAGGCGTGGTAGTAGTAGTAACAAATTGCGGAGTATAAGTTTTAGTGGTGGTAGTAGTAGTAGTGGTAGTGGAAGCACTAGTAGTAACAGCATTAGCGGTAGTGGTAGTAGTAGTATTGGTAGTAGTAGTAGTAGTAGTAGTATTGCTGGTAGTAGCAGTAGTAGTAGAGGTGGTAGTAGTAGTAGTGTTAGTAGTAGTAGTAGAGGTAGTAGTGGTTGTAGTAGTAGTAGTGGTAGTAGTAGTAGTGGTAGTAATAGTGGCAGTAGTAGTACTAGTAGCAGTAGTAGTAGTGCTGGTAGTAGTAGTAGTAGTAGTTGTGGTAGTAGTAGTGGTAGTAGGAGCAAATAGTTGTAGTAGTAACGGTAGTGGTAATAGTAGTAGTAGTGGTAGTAGTAGTAGTAGTGATAGTAGTTGTAGTAGGAAATAGTGGTAGTAGTAGTGGTAGTAGTAGTAGTAGTAGCAAATAGTGGTAGTAATAGTAGCAGTAGTAGTGGCAGTAGTATAGTGGTAGTAGTATTAGTGGTAGTAGTAGTAGTAGTAGTAGTGGTATTAGTAGTAGTAGTAGTAGTAATAGTAGTAGTGGTAGCAGTGGTGGTAGTAATAGTGGTAGAAGTAGCATTGGTAGTAGTGGTAGGATTGGTAGTAGTGGTATTAGTAGCAGTAGTAGTGGTAGCAGTACTAGTAGTAGTAGAAGGAGGACAAGTAAGTTTAATACTATATTCAGCACATGTGACAACGATTAAAGGTAAAGCGTATTCCATGTATAGTTTAAGATTCAGTGGTCTAGTGATTGTACAGTTGTTGTGAGTTCGAGGCAGGAGGTCTTTTAATTAAAGCCCTTCAAACGAAACATTTAAAACTATAGATTGGTCACACGCAAAGGTCCACACGCATATGTTTCTTGTACCTAACAACTTATATTATTCACAGGTTTTCCCTTGCACTAATAAAGTCCAAAAATACAAATTAGAACCTATTTTGTGAAGTTCGTACATATTGTTTTCTTTTGTGTTAGTCTTATGTTGGAAGGCTTTACACACACACACACACACACACACACACACACACACACACACACACATATATATATATATATATATATATATATATATATATATATATATATATATATATTGTGTCATGTTCTTTTGAGTAACTCAAAGGTAAGTAATAAATGTGTACGCATTTGCCGCATGTACAAACAGCGTTCAATAAAAAATCGTGGAGAGTATCTTCCCGATTTTTTTATGCCAGCTTACTGGCAGATAAAACCCTTTGTGGCAGGATGGTCCCGTACTTGATCTGAAACAAGTTCTTAATGAAACTTTCTGCAGATATATATTACATTTGAAGAAATTGATTGATATTCTAGTAAGCCAGGTGAGATGGCATACAATTAATGAGTGTCACGTAAACGAATAGATATAGTATAGCTTTGCGAAAACAACAGACAGTGTCGTAGTGTGCTCCTTGATTAAAGTTGGCCCTGATTTAGCTGGGAGACCTCGAATAGAAACACTCAACTGAGGACATCAGGGATGGTATCTGGCATCTCTTTGCAAAATATATTTGTTTTTTTTAAAGAAAAAACGTAACACCTTTGAGAATGAACCGTTCTTTGTTCCCAATTTGAAGTTTCTGGAACGTGTAAATATTATTGTAACGAGCAGGTTAGACGATTTTTTATATTCCTGTTTTCATTTGTAAATTCTTGAGACAGTTGTGATTATTTACTTGAATGGTAAGGTTCGGTATCAAGAAATTATTTTACAACCTAATAATCAGTCAATAATTAAGTATCAGTGGTCATGCATAGTCAATCTTTGTCATATAAACCCGAGCAAACCCAAAAGGCAATGCTTCGGTGATACACACCAGGACCCTTAGTATTGCGGTTGCGGGTGTTACAGTGATAACCTTTGCAGATGGATAGATAACGATTTCGTCCTTAGCTTAAGCCGAGTTGTTCGTCATATTTAAATTGTTATAGTCAATAGATTTCATAATACAGCCTAGAAGTTTGGGTTGTCCTCCACGGCGCGTAATAGACTCAGATTACAGTTAACTTTCCTATACAGTCTCTACATTTTTTTATCAGTACTTAATTTTCCACTGTGTGACAATCAATACAAATCATATGTTAATCTAAATACCTTCAAAGATGACTTCACGGTGAAGTTCTTGTAATAGGTTAACCAGCATTTCATTGAGAGATTGGACTGTAAACAAAGCAATGTGCCATGGAACACAGATATTACTTCCGGATCATCAACAAGGCTTTATTACTCACTGTGCACTGTGGCCGAAACACACACAGACATCCAAACTTTAAGCTCATATTTAAAGAATAAACAATTACCTTTAAATCTATACCAAGAATGTCTTAATCTAGTTCTTGTATCATCACCAAAAGGAGACAGGAAAAAAAAAATGCTCTAAAAAAGACTGGTACTACTTTCGTGGGTACTGAACCAGAAATAATAATTGTGATCTGATTTCAATAGCGAAACCTTGTAGTGTAGCTGATTCCTTTTTCCGCTTCGCCCTACCTTTCTCAGTGGAAGACAGCTGTTTATTTAGTAAGCCCGAACTTATCATCATTGTGTAGCGAGTTAGGGAAATCGATAATGCTGACTTCCCTTTATGCATTCAGAGGAATCATAATGTGACATATAGGCTGTGGGCATTCTTCTGTATGCCATTGTACTGGCAAAAAATCTATGGGCATTCTTCTGTATGCCATTGTACTGGTAAACAATCTATGGGCATTTTTCTGTATGCCATCGTGCTGGTAAACAATCTGTGGGCATTCTTCTGTATGCCATTGTACTGGTAAACAATCTATGGGCATTCTTCTGTATGCCATCGTACTGGTCAACAATCTGTGGGCATTCTTCTGTATGCCATCGTACTGGTCAACAATCTGTGGGCATTCTTCTGTATGCCATCGTACTGGTCAACAATCTGTGGGCATTCTTCTGTATGCCATCGTACTGGTCAACAATCTGTGGGCATTCTTCTGTATGCCATCGTACTGGTCAACAATCAATGGCTATCCTCTGATAGGGAATATCGTGTTTCTGGCATCAGCTCAAGTCCAGGTCGTTATCATGTCTGTCCTGTACCATGACACAGTCCAATTACAATGATGTAAGAATAATAATTTGAAGTATTATTGTTTTCGTATACCTTTGAAAGTAGTCAAATATTTGATCCTTTGCCCGATAGAAGAACTAGTGCTGTACATTGTAAAGAACTAGAAGCCCGCTGCTTTAATCATTTGTTACTAGGCTCTCTTGCATAAAACTTGACAACTGGATTGTCAGATGTTCTCGTGCGAGCAGGCTATAATCTTGTTCAATATTCATTATAAACAGCCACACGTAATATAATTAATGTTTATCGTTTTGATGCTGGTAAACATTTGACCTTACTGAAGCAGCTGCTAGACTTTTCTGATTGCGAGAGATTGTATATATGAGAATGCCTCATATGCTGACATTTTGAAACTGACAACTGTCTTTAAGCACTGAGTTTTGTAGTCGCAATGTTGAAGAGACTTCTCGTTTTGATAGAGAGATTTGATTCTGAGACTGACAGTAACAGGGAAGTAACGCTATACAACAGTTTAATCCAATGTACACACGGCATTATAGAATGACACGCACGTACATTTTATTAAATAGCAAAGCACAGAAAATGTTATCTCGATATAAAAGACTATAGTAGCTGCAGTAACTTTTTTCTGAAGTTCTTCATGTAGACCTCGCCTTGACGACCAACCTATAACTCCAGTAAGTAGACCTCGCCTTGACGACCAACATATAACTCCATTAAGTAGACCTCGCCTTGACGACCAACCTATAACTCCAGTAAGTAGACCTCGCCTTGACGACCAACCTATAACTTCAGTAAGCAGACCTCGCCTTAACGACCAACCTATAACTCCAGTCAGTAGACCTCGCCTTGACGACCAACATGTAACTCCAGTAAGTAGACCTCGCCTTGACGACCAACCTATAACTCCAGTCAGCAGACTTCGCCTTGACGACGAAACCTCCAACTCCCTTAAGGAAACCTCACCTTGACGATGAATCTCTAACTCCAGTAAGTAGCCTTCGCCTTGACGACGAACCTCTAACTCCCTGAAGTAGACCTCGCCTTGACGACGAACCTCTAACTCCCTTTATTTGACCTCGCCTTCATTGACGATGAACCTCCAACTCAGAGGCTTTGTTTGCACCTTTAATAAAAAATGCTAATAAACAATTAAGTCATACCAAACAAAATTAAAATACGTCAAGCAATGAAATAATCAATTTCTTCAACATTTCTTGGCAGTCAACTTCTCAACCTATCAATTATTACCAGCAAATGCTGATGTTAGTTTTCGAATAATTCAAACAATTAATCAAAACATTCAAACAATTAATCAAAACAATCAAACAATTAATCAAACCAATACAACAATTAATCATAAACATTTACTAAGCCCTATTTAGTTTTGTCAGTAAATGATCATCTCGGAAGTTGAAGTGAAGCTCAATCTACAACACCTTCAACCAAATTGGCTATAGATACAGCAATTTACTCATTGTTAACGCCGTGGCTATATTAGCTAATATAAATACCCATTTCTCTGAATAAATATTTTGTTCTTTGTGCGGTATTCTACTTTTTGATAATATGTTCAATCATTATCGTGTTTATCTTGTTAATATTTCAATTTTGTTAATATATTTAATAGAGCCATTGTAACTTTCATTTTTTTTTATGCAATATAGGGCTTTTAGTATCATTTCCTGTTTGAAACTCTTTTTATAGAGTCCTTTCTTCTGTTCATTATGATGTTCGAGTTTTATTTCAGATGCTTCCATATGTGGCTGACATTAAAAAGCTTTTTCAAATCATCCCGTTTGTCAGACATAAATACGATTTGCTTCATTTGTTCTTGCTCTTCAAACAAAAGTTGTACTTTTTGCACGTTACTAAAATTTTTATTTCGCGTTTATTATGTCTTAATTCATTTCAAATCTATATCTCGGTACTCTTTAATCATTGCATTTTTATTTCTTTAGCTTCACTTTATCAGAATATTTTGCCTAATTATCCAGTTATTGCACTCTAAAGACAATTTAGTTTCTTTCACCACTGATTTCTTCGTATCAGTTAACATCTCTTTCTTGCAACATATCATATTTGTTACCTCATTACAGTAATGGATATTTTTAGTTGTAATTCTTCTGTGAGTCTTGTATTAAATTATAAAGAAAGTTTATTATAAATAAAAAGAAAAAATAACAGTTCGTCTATGCTAAATCTTTACTTATTTAATTCTTTTGTTTCTCTGTAGAACTATGTGATACAAATATTGTACCATCATTTTGCTTGATCATCGAAATCAACTAGATTATCACATCTTCCTCTGGATTTGATGCATATTTCGATCTCTCTATGTGACTGTCTGTATCTGTCTGTTTCTCATTCTGTATATATATATATATATATATA
>JAECUM010069906.1:0-19612 GCA_016617855.1 Megalonaias nervosa | reverse complement strand
TCTTGTTTGTCCTGAAAAACGACGACTTCATTTTGATCCACACTTGTTATATTTAATAAATCATCGATTTCATTTCTGAGCTGATCAATGGTTGCATATTTAGATAAATCGACCTTCTCCTTATCTTTGCGAGTAGATCTTCCATAAATATCTACTATTATATTTACTGATATCAGTTTAAGTGTTATGACGTAGTGTAGTGAACGCGTGTACGACTTCATGAGGCGGTGCTGTTGATTTTGATACAGCATCAAGCACAGCGAGGGTTTCACGACCGCATATTGGAGGATCAGTTATTTTTTGTGTTGGTAGCGTTGAATACCAGATTGGAATATCGCCAGTAACGTACTCTAAAAATTCTTTTGGTGGTGCTAATCCATACGAATCGAAATAAATAATTCCACGTGGATCAATTGCATATGCGACCCAGTGCGTGCCTGGGCCAGAATTTTTATCGAGATTAATAATACCGGTTTCATGTTGCATTGCAACGGTAGGTAATTGATCGCGCATAAAAACACCTCTGAAATTTTTTATTTTTAATTGCTTAGCAGCATTAAGTAAATCAAAATTGGACATGGGTGTTATTAGTAAACTGTCCCTGGTAATCTTAGACCCTTTCCGTACCAGTGTGGGGTCCCTGGCAATCTTAGACCCCTACCGTATGCTGGGCCT
Source organism: Megalonaias nervosa (assembly GCA_016617855.1). Lineage (NCBI taxonomy): Eukaryota > Metazoa > Mollusca > Bivalvia > Unionida > Unionidae > Megalonaias > Megalonaias nervosa. Next base: position 18,937 of record JAECUM010069906.1, on the reverse strand, counting down.
GATAATCTCAGACGGCCCGGCTGTGGCACGTTTGGTGCTCTTAGACGTCTTCCGTGTTGCTTTTGTCGTGACCTTTTTTTAAAATTTTCTGCGTGCATAATTCCCTGTCCGGTTGCTTTCTTTAATGCCATTCCAAGCAGCTGTTCCAACGGCACCTAATGCAGCTGCTTTTGCAACAGCTGGGGCTGCAGCGGCTATTAATGCTGGTATTGCTGCAAGAAGCGGAAATATACCACCCGTTTTATCAATATCTTTGATGGCGCCCGCAGAAAGATTAAGTCTGACGCCTTTATTTGATTTTTTAGCATCATTGAAGTTTTTGAACTGACGCTCGGTCAACGATAGTTTATTTGCACCGGTCATCTGTTCTCGCTTTAGCGATATGTTTATTCCATAATTATTTTTTGATGCTGATTGCAGCCTTTTAATCTGACCAGGAGTCAGACTCACACTAACGTAATGATATGACATTATAATTATTATGAACGATCTAATTACATGTTTTCTACTGGAGCATCAATAACTCTCATTCGTCCACCAACACCTTCGAGTAACATCGATTTATCGCTGAGTATAACTGCAATTGCTCTGTAATTAGGGATAGCTCCAATGTTTCTATTAACACGAGCTCGAAAATGTATATCAACTACTGACTGTCTGGTTAAATCTAAATGTTCTAGAGAAAAGTAATAAATCGGATACAGCGATGTAAAATCTAGCTGCGATATTTGTAAACCAGTATCAACATTTTGATCACGTCCCATGAATGTCATTAATCGATGATATGCACGTGCTACATGATTTTGATCGAAATTTAACAAAATATCCTCGGATGGTTCTTGGTGTCCATTTATCCTTAATGAAACCTCAGAAACACCAAGATCATCAAATATCATAATACTAAGATTTTGTTCGTTTATTCGTGCAGTATTTTGAAACGCAATAAATATATGTCTTGGTGCAGAAACACCTTGTTGAGAAGCTATCTGCCATGTAAATAAACCATCAATTGCACTCTGGATAACATCTGTGGTCATAGTCAACCATGACAACGTTGATTTACCGCCTTGACTCATAAAAGATAACAACCGGTCTTCTTCAGATATCGAAGGGGTCATCACTGGCATCCACAGGGAAAATTTTGTTAGTATTACTATACCAGGATTAGTACCGGGGAGTCGCCAGATTGCATCATCGTCTGTGCCTTTTCGTACTAGTACAACTGTGTGTTTGGCTCCGAAAATGACTTTTCTAACATTTCTGCAGAATCCAAAGATATGCGACAGTGGAATTGCACATGAAAATGCTCTTCTTCCACCACGCAACATTGCTCGACGTGATCTAAATCCTAAGTTGAAATCTGTATCTACATCAATAATCATTCTCTCTACGTCTGCTACGGCGGTTCTAGCAAAATTTCTTGGTTGTCTTATTTCATATTGTTTGTACTCTGGAGAATCAGTTGTATCCTTCGCAAACATCATTGATGGACCAGCTGATCTTGAGTAATCGTCGCTGTATCTTGCAAGGCCTAGTATTGTCGTGGCAACGTCGACGTCTTTCTGAATTGATTCAATATTTTTTCCGTCAATCATGTACGTAGCGCTGTCAAACAACGCCATAATACCATTATTAACAAAACCAACACTATCCTCAGCGGCGTATGGTACTGGTGCTGCAGGATTAGCGTTATTTAAAATTTCACCTTCGACTTCAATAAATGCCTCAGCGGGTAAGAAATATCTACTTGTATCCTGAACCTGTAATTCGATTCGTCCACGCTGATTTGGAATTCGTGCGTCGTAAGAATAATACTGATAATCACGCACAGACTCATCTTTGAGAACTGATGCGTCCATGTCAAACGCGGGGTCAGATATGCGCTTAAACATCTTTATTATTATTTTATATATATTCGTCTTCGTCAGACTAGCGGTTATATTTTTTTCCTTTTCCGACATCGGGATATCAGCTAACTCCGCTAGTTTTTGATTAGCTGCTTGATTTATTATTTTATTGACATTTGCTGGCATCACTTCAGTGCTAGGTAATTTCACAGGTCATTAATGAAGTAGCTGATATTTGTAAACGATTATTAAGTGGCGGCATCATGGATATTAATGTATATCGATCTCTCATTAATGAAATCGCCGATGATTACCACAGTGATTAGATACAATTAGTGATAAAGTCATTTAATAACAAAATGATCGTGCATGGTACTCAACGTGGACCCACCATGGTCAGGGTAATAAACTCTCGATTACCGGTATACAAAACGACCTACGGAGATGGACTAGGTGATGTTGTTCAGGGTCTGTTTAGAAGAATAGCCCCAAAAGCAATACCGATTGCAAAGCAACTAGGAATGAAAGCTATTGATGTTGTTCGTGAAAAAGGTATAGGCGTTGTTGGTAATATTGCTAGCAAAGCATTCTCAGCAATCAAAGATAGACTATCAAGATTAATACGCAGACCACAAGCGACCCGACCTCAACCTGTGAAATTGGCCAGCACTGAAGTGATGCCCGCAAGTGTAAGTAAAATAATAAATCAAGCCGCTAATCAAAAACTAGCGGAGTTAGCTGATATCCCTGATGTCGGAAAAGGAAAAAAATATAACCGCTAGTTTGATAGCAGGAAGTGGTCTTCGAGTTAGACGAAGACGATAATAATAAAGATGTTTAAGCGCATATCTGACCCCGCGTTTGACATGGACGCACCAGTTCTCAAAGATGAGTCTGTGCGCGATTATCAGTATTATTCTTACGACGCACGAATTCCAGATCAGCGTGGACGAATCGAACTACAGGTTCAGGATACAAGTAGATATTTCTTACCCGCTGAAGCATTTATTGAAGTAGAAGGTAAAATTTATAAACATGATGGCACTGAATACGATAATAATGTTGCTTTTGGTTTTGTTAATAATGGCATTATGGCGTTATTTGACAGCGCTACGTAGATGATTGATGGAAAAAATATTGAATCAATCCAGAAAGACGTTGATGTTGCTACAACAATATTGGGTTTAGCAAGATACAGCGATGATTATTCAAGATCAGCTGGTCCATCAATGATGTTTGTAAAGGACACTTCTAATCTCCCGGATCATAAAAATTTAACTACAGGTAATGTAAGAAATGCTGCAGGAACCGCAGAAACTCCCGCAGTAGTATCAATGAACGCAAATTTCAACTTAGGATTTGCATCACGTAAAACAATGTTGAAAGATAGAATGTTTTCATGTGCAATTCCACTGTCGCACATATTTGGATTTTGCAGAAATGTCAGAAAAGTTATTTTTGGAGCTAAACACACAGTTGTACTCGTACGAAAGGCTACAGACGATGATGCAATGTGGCACGCTGAGGGAGCTGATGCTAATGCAACTGCGGCACTTCATGGTAAAGTTACACTGACCAAACTATCCCTGTGGATGCCAGTGATGACTCCAACAATATCTGAAGAAGATCGGTTACTATCTTTTATGAGTCAAGGTGGTAAATCAACGTTATCATGGTTAACGATGACCACAGATGTTGTTCAGAGCGCAATTAATGGTCTATTCACATGGCAAATAGCTTCTCAGCAAGGTGTTTCTGCACCAAGACACATATTTATTGCACTTCAGGATAATACACGTGTAAACAATCAAATAAAAAGTTTAATGATATTTGACCAACTCGGTGTTTCTGAGGTTTCATTGAGGATTAATGGACATCAAGAACCATCCGAGGATATATTACTGAATTTCGATCAAAATCACGTAGCACGTGCATATCATCGTCTTATGTCGTTCATGGGACGTGATCAAAACATTGATACTGGTTTACAAATATCGCAGCTAGATTTTACATTGCTGTATCCGATTTATTACTTTTCACTAGAACATTTAGATTTAACCAGACAATCTGTTGTAGATATACATTTTCGAGCTCGCGTTAATAGAAACATTGTAGATATCCCTAATTACAGAGCAATAGCCGTTATACTCAGCGATAAATCGATGTTACTCGAAGGTGTTGGTGGTCGCATGAGAGTTATTGATGCCCCAGTAGAAAATATGTAAATAAACATGTAATTAGATCGTTCATAATATTAATAATGTCATATCATCACGTTAGTGTGAGTCTGACTCCTGGTCAGATTAAAAAGCTGCAATCAGCATCAAAAAATAACTGTGGAATAAAAATATCGCTAAAGCGAGAACAAATGACCAGTACAAATAAATTATCGTTGACCGAGCGTCAGTTCAAAAACTTCAATGAAGCTAAAAAATCAAATAAAGGCGTCAAACTTAATCTTTCTGCGGGCGCCTTCAAAGACATCTCTAAATCGGGTGGTATATTTCCACTTCTTGCAGCTATACCAGCATTAATAGCCGCTGCAGCCCCAGCTGTTGCAAAAGCAGCTGCATTAGGTACTATTGGAACAGCTGCTGGAATGGCGTTAAAAAAAGTAACCGGACAAGGAATCAAAAAAAGGGAAAGGGTCTAAGATTACCAGGAACCCCGTATTCGTGGTACGGAAAGGGTCTAAGATTACCAGGGACCCCGTATTCGTGGTACGGAAAGGGTCTAAGACTTCCCGGGACAGTTTACTAATATCGCCTATGTCCAATTTTGATTTACTTAATGCTGCTAAGCAATTAAAAATAAAAAATTTCAGAGGTGTTTTTATGCGCGATCAATTACCAAAAAAACCAAACAATATTGAAACCGGTATCATTAATCTCGATAAAAACTCTGGCCCAGGCACGCACTGGGTCGCATATGCAATTGATCCACGTGGAATTATTTATTTCGATTCGTATGGATTAGCACCACCAAAAGAATTTTTAGAGTACGTTACCGGCGATATTCCAATCTGGTATTCAACGCTACCAACACAAAAAATAACTGATCCTCCAATATGCGGTCGTGAAACCCTCGCTGTGCTTGATGCTGTATCAAAATCAACAGCACCACCTCATAAAGTCGTGCACGCGTTCACTACACTACGTCATAACACTTAAACAAATATCAGTAAATATAATGGTAGATATTTATGGAAGATCTACTCGCAAAGATAAGGAGAAGGTCGATTTATCTAAATATGCAACTCTTGATCAGCTCAGAAATGAAATCGATGATTTATTAAATATCATAAGTGTGGATCAAAATGAAGTCGTCGTTTTTCAGGACAAACAAGGACGATTAAAAACGAGTAATATACAACTACTAGATGTACTTATACGAATTCCCAACGCGGTTGTTAATAATATCGTTACTTTTACTGATCAGGGTAAAATACAGGATTCCGGTAAATCGGTTAACGACTATGTTAAGAAAACTGGTGATGTATTTACCGGTGACATTATTATGTCAAGAAGAAAAATTACACATCTTGGAGATCCAATCGCAGATACAGACGCAGCAACAAAAAAATACGTCGATGATCAAGAATACAAGTACGTGTCAGTGCGCGGTGGTATAATGCGTGCATTTCTCGACATGAATAATAATGGTATTAATAATCTCAGAACACCAGAAACAGATTTTGACGCTGCAACGAAGAAATACGTCGATGATAAGGAAATTCCAATAATGACTTCGTTAACGACAATCAATGATGGAATTGCTACATTTAGAACTGATTATTTTAATCATGTACAAACATTTCTAAATTTTTGTAGAAATGTAAACAGAAATATTAATGACTTTTTTGGAACTCCACCAAATGTTATTATTAATCTCGCTGACATTAACATGAAAATCAATGATATTGTTAGTGGAATTCCTAATATTATTCAAAAAACTAATCTTATTAAAATCCCTCACAAGCAGATCATTAACATGGTATACACGGTAGCATCAGGAAAAGCAAGATAGACGCAGCAAAATAACACTTTTAAACATACCGCAGAGGTCACTGGTGTATATAGATTATCTGTGTTTAGCAGTGCAAAATTCAGTATATTTACCACATTTCCATGGCGTCATTCAACCGATAATTTTTCTGGAATTGTGTCTATAGTGTTAAACAAAGATGTCGAGGAAACGTTTATGCTGATAGCGGATGATAAAAAGTTAACCGCAGCAACTTATTGGTGGTGTATTGAGTTTGTAGCTGAAACTCCTCAATTAGTTATCTAGATAAATATAATGAATCAAGAGTCATTTATCGATGTTCAACGTCACCGATACGCTCAAGTATGTGAGTGTCAAACTAAACTAAAAAATATCATCGACGATTACACGATAAATGTAAAAAAATATCGGCGTCGTATGGTTGTTATTGATATAATGGTATACTCGGTTTCTGCTGTTATTGCTGGAACTGGATTATTACTATCAACAATAACGATGACAGCGCCTGCAGTTGTAACAATTATAGTTTCAACGGCAACAACATGTGCAGGTATTTTCAGTATTATCGCTAAGAAAATATCTACGTGTACGAATGATAAACTAAACGAGTACATAATGAAATTGCACACAGCAACAGCCACATACACTAAATTATGCTCGTATATTTCAGCGTATCTCGGTGATGGTAAAATATCTGATGAGGAGTTCGTAACGATAATGAAAACCTACGATGAAGCATTCATAATCGCTAGTGACAATAACGGAAAAAATGGAGAATTAAATAATAACGATAATAATAATGTCATCGTTAGAATTACTTCAACAGATCGTAGCTAATACAACGCCGTCAAAAACTACTATGATATCATTAAGTTCAACCAATCCTGAATTTAGCGTTAATTTTCCAACTGCAATTCCAGCAAAGGAAATAGCGCTAGCGCAATTACGAGTTTATCATAGTTGGCCAAATATCAGGTCAAAACCATTTGGTGGACAACCAGTAAATAATTCACTGGTATTTGCGAATAAGAATAAACCTGACGGTAGTCCTGATTGGCAAGTTGTTAGAATTTCAACGGGCAGTTATCAAATAGAACAGATTAATGATGAGTTCCAACGCAGAATTAAATCTATCACAGGGAAAGAATCTAAAATAGCGATCACTGTTTATGAACCAACACTATCAGCGGTGATTGAAATAAATTCTCCTGATTACCTCGTAGATATTTATCAAAGTTCGATTAGATCAGTGTTAGGATGTCCTGAAGTCGCACCTGTTTATAATGGAGTTTCAGAACCAACTAAAAATGATTTTAAAACGAGTGAAGAAAAATTCATTAACAATCCAGAATATCGAGGAAAACAACCATGGAGTAATACAAGATTTGGATTTCCAAACGACGATGGATATTACTTTACTGATTTTGACGGTAAAAGGATCCCCAAGTTGAATAAAGCATTATTTATTTTTAACACAGACACCAGGACGAAGATTAGTTCCTATACTGTTGATGTAAGATTTATTAAACATTTTTTAGATACTCTTAAACCCGAATACGATAAAACGTTTAATGATTTAAGTAATTTACTTATTTCATTATCACAACATTATAATGAAAGTGTAAAGCAGCAAATAATCGAGTTAATAAAACATTTAAATGGTATCTTATTCGATTTATACATCGTCAATCGAAGTATTATAAACACTGCGACTAAATTTGATGGAAATCGTTACACAAATCCAGAATCTAAACAAGTATTTCTTGATCATTATAAAATAATAGAAAAAGACTTACAAACATTTGTTATACCAGATTTAAATAACGCTGAAATGAAGAAATCATTAAATAATCTTATTGAAGAATATTATCCGGGAGTAATTGAATCGTGGAAAAAAATAGCCCCACCACCGGTTATACTAAAACACAATAACAACCCTTTTGGTGACGGACGTCATATATCGCCGGGCATTGTAAACATAACATCAGTTATTGCAGTCAATCTGGTATGCGATGTTATTGAAGGTAGCTATCAGGTAGATCTTTCTAAGTCTAGCCAGGCCCAGCAAGGGTACATATTATACAGTTTTAGTCCGTTGGCACCTCCCGGTTGGTTAATTGTATCAGAACCAATTTACCCCGTGTACCTGCGAGTTCATAATCCATTACTATCAAGGATACACTTTAAACTTACAGACCAAAGCAATCGCATTCTGGACACAAGAAATGAAGAACTAAATATAAACCTGTATGTACGCTCATAGAGCGTTATATCATAACAAAAAAAAAATATCCGGATGTATATTGCTTGTCTATAATACTGTATTCTTTGTTTACATAAAATCCGCGCACAGTGCACAATCGAAATCTATTATCTAGAAGGCTGTGGCTGCACATTGATTATTCCATAACGGCTGTTACCGCGTAAAGTTATTTTAAGAACATCCGCTATGACTAATCAATATCCTTGGTTACGGCTTATACGCATAGACTCAATGTTATACAGAATTATATATATTTTTTGGAAACTAGAAATATAAAATCCCATTTTACACAGAAAACTGTGGTTTTTGTTAAGAACATTGTAGTTTTTAGGAAATAGGTTATTGGTAAACACATACTAATTTTTTCAATATGTATTTATAACAAGGTCCGATAGCTCAGTTGATAGCGCGTAGAAACTCTCATCCGGATGGTCATGGTTCGAAACCCGAGAAAGACTATGTCTGCGGGAGGCGATTTTAGGCCAAGATTTATAATTTATTGGGGGCTCCAGCCCCCCCCTCCCCCGGTCTTCAGAGTACACCAATCCACTACGTCAACACGTGGTGGATTCACTTTTGTGAATCACCCATTGGTTGATCGTTATGGGTTGATGTGCTGGCGTGAAGACGGCATTTCATCATATCATCATCATCATCATCATCATCATCATATCATTATCATATCATCTCATCAAAAATATACAGCGGGGGGTGATATGAGGTCGTGACCTTGTGACTTCACTAAAGGGGTACCCCACACAAGGGCCATTCCAAAAGACACAATCGCAAAACTAAAAATAAATCTAATGAGATTCCAGGTCACAAAGACCAATCAGCCTTTGAGTTCTTAGAGTTTCGGTTACGGATATCTAGGAATTCTTGTAAGGCAATAAACAGAATCTGATTGGTCACTAAAATAAGACCTACACGTGTATAAACAACCCTCTGAGTTCCTAGAGTTTCGGTTACGGATATTTAGGAATTCTTTCGGGGGTAAACAAATAACACGTACAGACAACCCTCTGAGCCTCTAAAGTTTCGGTTACGGATATTTAGGGGTCTCTTGGGGGTAAATGTCTAAACAAAGATTCGGAACCTCATTAGGTTTATCTGATACAACTATGGAATGGTAGACCGAATGTCACCCCGCGCTGTATATTTTTGTTTATTTTTATATTAAATAAACACTTATTATATAATGAATTTTGAAAATATCAATGTCATTGTTTCTGCGATTAAAAAATTACAACATAACGGTATCAATGTATTTGACAATCTTAATGCTGAAAAGATTTTATGTGATTTTGACTCATTACAACAACGAAAGAACGAGAACAGATTTACGCTATCCGCTGATTACAAGTTTATGAAAATTATCCAACAAGGAATGCTAAAGTCACTGGCAACTGTCACTGATAATCAGGTAAAGTTATTTGTGCCTCTCTCAAACGCTATTGACAAAATCAAGCTAGAATTATCTCATGAATACGAACAGAGAAAGATCATGAACTTTCGTATAAGACAATTAAGAGAGCATTGTGAAAATACGAGTGAAAATGACAGCGATAATGATAGACCTCTGACAGAGTCAGGGACTGTGATAATAGCTAAACAAAATCCTTGGGAAAATTAACATTCTGCTTAGTATAATGCAACCTACACATATTGACAAGTATGGACAATCAGGATAGCTTTTGACATTAACTCGTATAAACGGATAACTACAATATTTATCATTATGCTTGACGGAGCGCTGGATCATTTGGTAACATTAAAAATACGGTAGACTAAACGTATTGAAATTTTATTTTTTGTGTAAATCTTTTGGAAAAAGTAGATCTTATAATCCCGTCTGCCACGTATTGTACCGATCGTGGTACTATGTCAAAATATTTGGCAGCAGAATTAATTGATTCAAAACTAATTTCTTCCCCAGTCTCTGTATTTACGGATTTAATAGCTCTCTTTCTGTATAATTTACATCTTCCTGTGTTTCCGGATTTACAATTTTGACTCTGCGTAGTAATTCGTAGATTTCCAAGTGAATTATCAAGTTTATCGCCGTTGATGTGGTCAACCACATACCCATCTTTGATCGGTCCAAAATAACACTCGTAGGTAAATATGTGTGATAAATAATTTTTATTTCCTTTGGTGTTAAACGCAAGATAACCAGTATTGGTAACACTACCGACTGGTTTTTTCAATCTGCAGTTTCTAATCACGCCATCACGAGATGCTTCATAATTGGTAAGGATTGGATGTGACACAAACTCATTTTGCTCCATTTATATATAATACTATTTGTCTAAATCATTGTTTTTTGAAAATCTAGCCAGATAATCTTCTTCGGTCTTTATAGGAGAGTCAGCGTTATATTTTTTATCGTAATATCGTTTCAACTCTCTGTATTTTTTACCACCGCTTTGCGCACACAGGTGAGTCCTTCCTCGCACTCCAGCACTACAAACAATACACGGTTTTGGTCCTAGACTCCCATTTCTGACGCATTGCATATGATAACTACAATATTCATTCACGCATGTTCTGTTACACGGAGACGTATAACCGATTTTTAACCAGTGGCATTGATTTGGTTGAATCATATACAAAAAGATTAATGTTCAATTAAATATATATTTGCCTTAATTATAATATGGAAGAATTATCCGTAATTGAACCCTACGCAACCAGATTCGATCTTGACAGACTACCAGAATATAAATTTAGTGTTTCGATGCAAGATCTAGCTTTAACGAATGCGGATATAACTAAACGTATCCGTGAGGCCAAGAAGGAATTTCGTGACGATGGTGCAGTTCATGCGTGGTCAACTTTCAGGATAGGACATATCGTTAATATGTTGAACGACAAACGAGGAAAAGTAATTATTAATCACCTTGATAATCAAAAATATTTCATTTTAATAAAGTTTATTGTAGAGACAGATGAAGATATTTGGATTATTCGTGATAAGCGTGATCCAGTCCGTGTGCAGTCCGGGGATAATATTGTTCTCTTAAATAACAGATCCAAACCTGGAATACTTACTGGTGTTGATAAACCTTACTATATACAAAGTTATCCAGCGACTGCAGTTGTCTATGGAATATATTCGCTGAATGATAAACCTAATGTTGCAGAACTCAAGCCGATGAAAATATCAAGAATAAACTGTGTAGCTGAGCGGGTTACAGAACATTTTACAAATGCGATACGTGGTAATGGTTTAACGGATTTAAGACGTAAAAAAATAAATACATGGGCAGAGTCGGTTAAAGTTACCGGAGCGTCTATCAGCGACGTTGCTGAGCTAGAGAAGAAATTGAGATTTCCAATAGCAGTAAAAACGTTAACCAGAGAGATTTTGTACAAACCGAAATATATAAAAAAAGGAACTCCGATAGATATTATTGATCATAACGCGCACGCATGGACTCCTGCAGTAACAATATTTCCACGAGATAGAACGGTTAAATTTTATGACGGTGATATCTTTGATTTTATCAAGAATATTAGTAAAACCGATCCTGTTTCTGTTTGGTTATTTCAGAGTTCGGAATATAATCATTACGATCAATTTGTACGACCTAACGGTGATATTTATCGTATAGAATCTCTCCATGAGGAAATGGAACATCTTGCGCAACGCCTTTGGCGTGAATATACCTCTGATGATGCCATAGTTAGACAATTATTGAATAACTGTTTTACTGTTCCGTCAGTCGCTGCTCATTTCGCTCAGGAGAAAATTTCATGGAAAACGACACGATCGGAATTTCTTGAAGATGTCAAGAAAAGTTGTATAGAATATGGGCACGGTGGATTATGGAACACCAAATACGATTACAATGATGTTATCTCGGTTGATATGGTGGCGTGTTATCCTGGGAGTTTTCTTGGATATGGAGCATGTTCTAAATACTTTAAGAGATTCGGACATCCTACACATGACATGACCAGGGTTGCGATAAACGGACCCCTTCCCATGGAAGGACCAGATTTTGACTTAACAGGATTTGCTCATGTAGAATCATTCGAGTTTAGAGAAGATCTCCATGCGATTACTTATATTTGGTTCGGAAAACATTTTTCAGAGCGACGTTGGGTTCCGATAGTACTATTGCGATATATGCTTGATGCTGGATTTTTAATATCGTTGAGAGTAACTGAAGCGATTATATCGTATAGTTCACAGAAGCAAGTTTGGTTGCCAGAACCGAACAGATTTAATATCGATGATACCAGGAAAGAATTCCCTGATATTGATGAAGATTATATCATTAAAATAAGTAAATGCAGGAACGAACGTGATGAAAAATTTGCAAAAGATCTTGGTAGAAAGAAAATCGGTAAGTTTACACAAGGAGGATCACATGATCATAAACGAACGTGTACAAGATTGATTATGGACGATGCTGAACTAGATTTTATAATCGCTGATACAAGGAGAAAAATACGTTTATAAACAGATGTAATGCTTATTTATCAGATGGAACAAAACTAGGTACCATTGTGAGCTATCTTGATGGCGAGTCACCGCAATTTACTCATTTAAGATCTTCGATGTTAGCGTACGTTTGGATAAATCTATTGTCGATGATAAACAAATTTCCTCGTTACGCTGTCAGAGTTGCTACGGATTCATTTTATGTACACAAAAAATATAAAGATTTATTACAACTCGGTAATGGTGAATGGGGGACGTGGAGGATAAAACAAGAAAATATATTTAGTTATTCTGAATCTGCCGATGTTGAAATTGCGGAGACATATTACAAAAATAATAATCAAATATCAAAGTCATCTGCACCATCTGTGTATGATCCTGTATCTAGACATAAGACCGTTTATCTTAATGGGTGTGGAGGGTCAGGTAAAACAACTCGTGCGATTAACTTATTTATAAATAATAACTCAGATATAATTGTTTTGACACCTACACATAAACTTTCTAGAGAAATAAAGCAACGAGGAGTAAAATCATGTACATATCACAGTTTCTTTAGATGGTGCGGAGATACATGGACTCCATCGCGGATGGGTGAAAAATATATACCTAAAATTATTATATGGGACGAGATATGCACGGTGTCGTTAGAAACACTAAAAACATTTCTTGAATGGTTGTTATTGAAGAATACTGCTGTGATTATGTGTGGAGATCATGGTCAACCACCACCCTTTGTTGGATCGTCTCCACATGAATGGTTGAAAACATTTGTAGATTATTACGAAGAAATAAATGATGACCATAGAGCTATTGATGAACCGCTGAAAGAGCTTAAAAGATTAATCAGATTACAGCCAGATCAAATACAATGCGAGATTCTGCGTAAAGTAATTGCAGAAACTTCTATGAATGATTTTTGGATTTTATGGAGACCTGCTGATTTGATAGTCGCGAGTAGAAAGATAGTTCGTGATGAACTACAAAAGAAATTATTTACGTTACATAAAGAAAAGTTTCCGGATCTACATGTACCTTTGTGTTATCGCCCATCAGATACTCGACGACAAAATATTGAAGTTGAAATACCAGGTGACTTGGTTCCACCAAGGGTACAGAATCTTGTTTTGAATGATATCGTGTTGGTTGCTGTTCATGTTGTTGAGAGCGCGTTGAACATGGATAAATCACCATGGACGTTAGGATACGCTATAACAATTCACTCGTCGCAGGGATTAACTATAACTGATACTAGAATCTGGATTGTAGATGATCGTACTGAATGGTCGAATTTAGTCTATCTCGCCGTATCTCGAGTCAGGAGAATATCGCAACTGCGTAGGGTTATTGTAGATTACGTAATAACTGAAGAAATAACTAACAATGTCGATATCAATAAAAAATTAGCTATAAACAGTGTGACAAAAAATATAAACGTGGTTTTGATCTTGATGCTGAATTTATTATAACATTAAGACAACAACAGAATAATCATTGCGCAAGTTGCAACTGTAATATGTCATGGCAGTGTTTTAATCCAAGACAATTTACCGTAGACAGAATTAATAGTGATCTCGGTCATACAGGTGATAATGTGATGCTGACCTGTCTTGAGTGTAATCGACGTCGAGGCTCTGGACGTTTACAAAATTGAGCTTGGTGGTAATTGCGTATTCTCAGGAATTATTTGCAATTGTTCACGTACAAATCCACGTTGAGGAGCTGTAGAATCTAGTCTGTATATTGGAGGTCTACCAGTGGATCTTACCACGCTAGAAAGTTTATGTGTAGTCACGCTCCAGATAGGATCGGTTGCTCTTTTTTTGCCACCTTCAAGTTCGCCAGGTTCATATAAATATCTAACTGTAACATTACCTAATACTGGTTGAAAGAAAGATTCACGTCGTTGTATTGGTATATATTTTTTTTTATCGCATTAGAAGGTTTCATGGAAGTTGCACGAGTAATTTCATTATTCAACGCAGCTATCACACTCGGTAATCTTGCAACCCATTCACGAGATCTATCTTTGAGGTCAGTAGATATTTCCTTTGCATATTGATATCCAAATAACCGCTCAGCAAGTGTTCTATTAAATCGTTCAACGATTGCCTGATCACGATGAATTTCAGTATGTCCTCGTCTGATTTTAACGTTGTGCTTGTTCATCAACGATGATACTACTCCAAGAAATTCTTTACCAGGATCAACTTGTAATAACCGTGGCCATCGTAGACCACCACGTTGATAAATGCGCTCAAACGCAGATGCAACTTCAGATGCTGTCTTTGTTGATAATGGCTCCGCTTCTTTATATCTACTCGCAACATCAACGACAGTTAACGCGTATCTATATGTGTATTGACGTCTACGTGTTTTAATGGTATCGTGTGGTAAAAATAAAATATCTGCTTGATGAACTTCATTAGGAACGCTAACATCAAAATGCGCGTACTGAATTCTTTTAGGTGGACTTAGGAAGATTTGCCATATTGCCTGTCGTGCTAACCATGATGCAGCAACATCACGTGAAACTTTTGCTGCTTCGGCGAGTTTACTAATCGCTGCTTTACCTCTCCAATACCCTCTCGGGGAATAATAAACAGATTCCATTATGATAGTTATATAATTAATTACCAGCCCCTAGCACTAGTTTACCTTTCATAGCAGTTTTTACTAGAAAGCTAGCGAGAGATTCTCTGAGAGATTTATTAGGTATAGAATTTAACGCGTGAATCAATTTCACATCTGCGAGATGTCGTTGTTGCAAATCTTTAGTTTTATAAGCAACATCATGAATGTGACACGCTTGATCAATCTTATTTACTGGATACTCTCCTGGTTTTGGTTGATCTTGGTTATCGAGTCTGTTATCGAGACGAGTTCCTGGACCACAATAATTATATCCGGGTAAATGTTTCTCACCGGGGTATTTAGCCCATGGAGTTCCTGGTAATTTTCCTAACGAAGCAGCGATATCACCCCCACCGGTCTTTATTCCTGACTTAGTCATGGAGACAAATTTATATTTCCTGGTGCCACATTTCACACACTTACCCGTAAGTGCTCGTCTTTTATTTTTTGTTGTTATTGTCGTTAATTCAGTTGTAGGTGTAGATACTCTGCATCGAACACAATATAGACTCATATTATTAATTATATGGATATAATTGACTTTTCAGCGACACGAAAACAAGAACCAGTAAAACATCACCCGGCGCTACCAAATTCTATCAGAATGATTATAATAGGCCCATCTGGAAGTGGAAAGACGCAATTATTGCTCAATCTAATAATGAGATGGCTCAAGTGGGATAAACTATATTTGATAGCGCCATCTGTAGATGATCAGCGATGTTACGAAGTACTTAAAGATTTTAATGAAAACGCAAAATTGTTGCATGAAGACAGTGAACTCATAGACTTTATTACTGATATTGATGAAGCGCCATCCGTAGATGATCTGGATGGATTCATTAATAATTTAGTAGTGTATGATGATGTTATGCTGGACAAACAATCAAATCTAGCTCGGATATTTTCACGAGGCCGTCACAAAAATACAGACGTGATTTATGTTACACAGCGTTATACACAAATTCCAAAAGTGATCAGGGATAACTGTAACATTTTAGTTGTGTTCAACGGAGTTGATAATCATACGCTGCAAAATATTTATTATACTTGGTGTTCTGGGGACATGGACATGAACAAATTTAAAAATTTCTTTTCAAAAGCACAAGCTGCTCCCTTTGGTTTTGTAACAATAAATTTACATGATCCTAGGTCAAGATATCGAAACGGACTTGATACAATTTTTGGATAAAAACCATAGCAGCAGAGAGGGTGGACGACATACACGTAGTGACCAGATTGTGAAAAAATCAGAAAAAATCTGGTCAATTAGAGAAGTTTTTACTATTAAAGCAAAAACTTTTTTTCAGCCTTCGTAGGAACCCTTAAATTTCAAAAATAAGGTCTCTAAAAAGTTGTAGGGTCCACCCTCTCTGCTGCTCATTGTTTTGTTGTAGCGCTAGTATCATCAACATACTCTTTTATCTAAGTAATCAACACACCAACCTTCCCGACCTCCCCATTTTCAATTATCTCAGCAACAGCACCTTTCAGCTTGATAATAATATCTTTGACATTTCAAATGTGGCAGTTTGATCTTCAAAAAGAAAAACAAACACACCTGGGTAAACATCAACAGCAACACGACCAGTAAACTCAGTCAGATCCGCATAGGTTGCAAACCTATTCATATCCGCATCAGCACCGTGTCGTCGGGCTGAGTAACGTCTGTTAATGTTAAGACATTTTGGATAATATCAAACGAACTGTAATATGAAATCAATAAGTGTTTGCAGGGTTAATGGTGAGGAAGCTTTGCTTCCCGCAAGTGCACACAGTTCTTCAACAAGATGACTGCGTATGGGATCATCCAACCTAGATTGTATTGGTATAGTCGAATTAAACAGTGATTGTCATCTAGGTCCACTGCGTAGGGCGCTAGTGCCCTTCGTTAAATAATTAACTTCAACTGGTGGTTCAAGCCCATATAAGTCTCGATACAAGCGAAGCTGAAATGTGCGATCCAGTGAGAGTCAAACCCTGTTGTCAAATCCAGGTTGACGAAGCCGGTTTCACTTGTGCATGGCACCATCGATGCAAGTTAATTCCGCATAAAGATACCACAAAAAAGCTTGTCTGATTTTGTCATCGCAACTCTAAATCAGATTGGTCAGTGGAGGTGTGGCCTTCTGCGCGTTTTACTGGATAATCGAAGACCTCTTCCAGAAGGTACTCGGAAACTTGTTTCTGGTAATCAAAGGCCTTTTCCTATATACCTACCAGGTCCACGATGTGCTATGCGACCACCACAGCCTTTTTCAGCGCCATCCCGGATGTAGTTCCGACAGCCCCTAACGCCGCAGCTTTTGCAACCGCTGGAGCCTCTGCTTCTAACAACGATGGAATCGCTGCAAGAAATGGAAATATTTCACCGGTCTTTTGCATTTTTGTCACCTCTGAATTAGGCAGTTTTAATTTCACCTAGACGGTATTGTGTTTTGGCTGCTTTAAGCTGAGCGAGTTATGTTTGGGCCACACGGAATATTTCTGGTCCATTTTGCTGGAGAAAGTTCAAGTGTGAACCCTCAATTGTTTTTATTGCACTTTTATTTACCCTAACTTATTTTCATTAAAGCCTACCTTCAGTTCGTGAGTGGACATTATTATTTAAATACGGCCACCAGGACCATCCAACAACAGAGCCTTGTTTGATTCACGTTAATCAGCAGCAGCACCAGCCGCACCGAAACGTGCATGAAAATACATCTCGACAACGGATTGCTACAACCGTTCCAGGTGTTCCTTTGAAAAATAATAACGCAAGAAAGTCTTGTTGAGAAATTTGCACACCAGTGTCGATGTTTTGATGCCGGTCCATGTTCGACCACAAATTGTGATATGTAAGTGCATGATGAGGAGTGTCTGCTGTATAGTCAAGCCGAACTTCTTCATAAGGCTCCTGATTACCTTTTTAACTGAAAATAAACTTCAGTCACTCCTAAGGTGTCAAAAATAATTTTAGGTGACATGCCACAAACAATATTTTGGTGCGGTAAGACCATGCTGATTGCTTGTATGCCAAGTCAATTGTCCCTGAATAAGAATTGGTGGGTGCTCATCTGTGGTATCCGCGAGAAACGACAGCGTTGACGTGGTTCCCGACTGCATAAACGATAACAAACATGGTTCTGTCGTCAGTAATTGTCGCTGTATCTGGCAAGTCAGATAATTGTTGTGGCTATATCAACGTTGTCAAATATTGTTTCGATTTCCTTTCCATTGATGCAATAACGAGCACTGTTAAGCAACGCCATGATTTCGTTGTTGGCAAATCCAACCAAGGCATCATGGGGGTAATCAGTATTATCATTCTGTATACGTTTTCCTTCAGTTTCCAAGAATGCCTCAAATGGAAGGAAAAACGTAGACGTGTTTTGCACTTCCAATTTTATTTCTAAGTGATTAGGGTCCCTAGCCGTTATGAATAATACTGACAATCTTTTTACTTCGATCTACTAACTCAGAGCGCCCATGTCAAATGCTGGATCAGATATATCTTTGAACTGAGCCATTGGTTATACATTATTAATTTTGTTTAATACCTTCCCATCTATACTGCAGAAAACAGTATACATTCGTTATTCATATTTCTACCGATGCAATTGCATTAAAAACAATGTTAGCAGGAAATTTCCCCATAACAGGATAATTATACAGTGTGGGAATGTTTTTTAAAAAATATTTTCCTTGCATAAATATATTTTATATTAAAGACTTACCGCGGCGGCATATATATAT
>JAECUM010069904.1:0-20824 GCA_016617855.1 Megalonaias nervosa | reverse complement strand
GTGTGTTTTATGCTTGCTCGTTCGTTGGTGTGGATAGTATATAATATATTTTTTTCTCATCCCGATTGTGTGGATGGTATGTTTGTGTGTTTTATGCTTGCTCGTTCGTTGGTGATGATAGTATAGTGTGTGTTTTATGCTTGCTCGTTCGTTGGTGAGGATAGTATATTGTGTGTGAAGTGAGTGTAAGGGATGTTTTCGTTCACGTCCGTGCTCCACGGACATCAAGCAGAGCGTTCGTCATTCGCGCCATTCAACACTGAATAGTCAGCCATGGCAAGTAACTGGGAACGAATGCTCAGATTGCAGGAGGTGGTGGACACACTAGCTATGGTAGAAGAAATGTTAGTCAGAATGCAGTTTGGGGCATATAGTCCCCATAGATTGACTATGGAGATAAATAATTTAAAGAGAGGAAAGGAGATCTTACATGAAATGATTAGGATTGAAAAGGATGAAAAAGAAGATATAGAAGACAAAAGAAGGATGAGAGAATGGAATGAAAAGATTGAAAAGGAAGAAGAAAATGAAAAAAGGAAGAAACAGGAAAAGGAGGAGGAGAAGGACAAACAGGAGGAGGAAAAGAATGAGAAGAAGACAAAAAGTGGAAGTCAAAAAAGTGTAGGACAGAAAATAAGAAGTTGGTGGAGGAAAAGAAGAACTTAGAAGAAGACAAAGAAGAAAAACAAAGGCCCTTTTCAGGGCCACTTCCAATGCCTCGAAAAGATCTTAATTTTCATTTTATCTCCACCCTAAACGAATATATATATAAAACCCTTCCTCTACTAAAATAACACGAACGCTCTTGATTCGTGTTTGTCTATAGCCCTCTCTCAGGTAGCTTGACGTCACAGTACTTCTCTTTTTGCTACATTGTTACCAGTGTGACGTCATGCCACCTGTCGCTTATCGCTCTACAAACCCCCAGTCTACTAGTAGCCGCTCTACAAAATTTCCATTGACGCCATACAGGCCCAGGGTGTTCTAGTCCCTCTACCCAATTTTCCATTGACGCTATACAGGCCCAGGGTGTTCTAGTCCCTCTACCCAATTTTCCATTGACGCTATACAGGCCCAGGGTGAGATTTTATTTCTTGACGCTATACTGGCCCAGGGGGGGTCTGTAATGCTAATTCCCATTGACGCTACGGTACCCCACTATACTACTAATGTCATTTGAAACCAACTCTAATGCCTTTTTAAATTATATGAGGATGAATTTATCTTTTCTTGTCAACATAAATTAAAATGTGAAAAGAAAATATATCCTAAAGCTTAATTCATTCACTTTAATTTACTTCAGTTGTGATTTGCAACATTTTCAACGAGATCTGCTGTTTGTGCGTCTCGTGTGATTGGATTGTTTAGACATGTCTGAGCATTCCTTCAGTATCTTCGTGAAATTTCTTTCTTTGCATGTTTGATGCTTGGCAAAGGTTCGAAATTATCTTAAAAAATATGTTGTTCTACAACTCAATTCTGCATTCAGATATGGTTTTTTGATACCTGGTCAATGCCTTGTTTGAACAACAGTGAAAGAAACAAAACCCACAATGGTTGTGTTTTCTAGAAAAAAGTCAAATCAATTTTATATGACAAATGCTTATATTTTATGCAAATCACAGAAACTAAATCATAATATACTTATTAATTGATAGAATGAATTAAACAATTAGAACATTTAAAAAAAAATCACTACGCACGTGTTTTACTCTTGGAACAAGAGAACTATATATTACTTACTACTGACCGGATAAAATTATTTATATGACGTATGTCCATGATCCATGATATGTTGATAGTGATTGTAGCTAACCGAATAAACGGATGAAATTTAATCGCGCTTTTCCTTGTTGTACTTGTTTGGGTTTTTAACTGCTTGAGGAAGTTGTACTTGAATGTATTGATTTCCATCATGTCAGAAATAGTGTTCCACGCCAATTTTATCAGCAGTTATTTGATGAACTATAAGGAGTGGTGTAGTGGTTTTAAAACTCGACACGGAAAGCTATAATTTTCCACGATGCAAATACACTTTTAGTGTTTCCTTTTTGCGCGGCACTTTTTTTTATAACATTTCCCCAGAATTTAATATAAATATGGCTGTCAATCACGTTTCAAAGACCAAGTTCGTTTCAGTTGTAAGTTAACTTAGACCTTATACTGTTTAATCGTTGGATTGCGGTTGATGCTAGGGTAAATAGGTTAGTCTTGAGTTTGTAATATTTTGAACCTATGTTTGAAAATAAGTTACTAATCACAGCCAGTCAGAAGTGTTTACGAAAAAGTAATTTTTAATTGGCTGACTCAAAGTTGCATGCTTAAAAGCTGTTTCAACTTCGACCTTTTGGCCTTTGGTCAGACTGTCCGCAATAAATTTCATTAACGCTACTTCTGACCGAGAGTCTTGCGCGCGACGGGGTCTCTCTGTCGAGCGAATCATACACCTGCGCTAGTCTGGCTTTAGGCCCATTGTTTGTCCATATTTCCATAGACCTTAAGACAAAAGTCGTTGTCGACCAAAACAGTGGCGTCAACGGGGGGAGGGGGGGGCGGTCCGCACCGGATGACACCACCAGAGATTGGTGACACCAAAATGACTGTCTATAAAATTTTTGAATTTTTGTGCAGGAAGGAGGTCCATGGGGGTGAGACCATGAGTTACCGCACTGGGTGACACCATCCCTAGTGACTCCACTGGACCGAAAGGTTCATAAACGCGCTAATACTACACATTATTTACCTCTAAACACCTAATGATCACACATTACAGAACTCTGATTTCAAACTTGCTTGGATTTTCTTCTTTCACATTTGTATGATTCACCAGTAAGCCTTTCTAGGCAAAATATTAGTACTTCACTCCATGCAACACAAAATACGACCCAGCATTCAATAGAAAGATTTATTCCCATCTCATATTATGAAACTAGTAAACCTAAATATATCCAGTTAATCCTATACGCTCAGAACGTACGGAGGTTTCATTTTAAGAAACTAATCCATGCTATCATAAAGTCTAGTGAATCGGTACATTATGACGTCAGCTCCTGGAAATTAGACCATTATTCGGGTTGAGAAGTATCTTCCCATCACCGGCTACAAAAATCAACAAATAATCGGCAAAGATCTACCAAAACTATGAACGGAGACGGAGTACAAACAGCACTAAACCTTGTTTTATTACATAAGATTATTTGCTGCGAGCTGAAGCAAAGCATTTCTGCAAGAAATAGACCATAGCCAAAACCACTTAAAATACTGTCATTTTATTTGAGATTTTAAGATCGCTACAAATACATAATATTTATTTTTGTGAAATAAATACATTATTATAGACTTTGATCTGAACCATGAGCAGACTGGAAAATTGTTTTTGATTCAACAATTGATTTCCATTCTCTCAAAAACAAATAATTCAGTGATAGTTTTGTGATATCTATACGTTGTTGTTCCTTCTGGACAAACCGTGTAGGTAATTTGTACTGTGTTGGTAACTAAGGTCAGGGGTACACACAAACCAGGTTCGATATTCAAAACGAGAATTCTGTGGTTCGATGTAGTAGAAATCTACAGAGAACCGCTTCACTGCCTACAGAACAGCCACTACAACCCACCCACCCACCCAACTCCCAAATAACCATAAAAAAACCCCCAAAACCCCAAACCCAACAAAAAACAAAACAAAATAACAACAACAAAAAACGAAACAAAGAAAACCCATAACAAGAAAAAAAAACAAAAAAAAAACAACAACAACAAAAAACCAACACAAACGGGAAAACAAAACAAAAGCAACAGATTAAATATATTCCGCGATTGAAATAAACTCAGACTAGGAAAGGGGTTGAAACAAGGCATGTCAACAAAAAGGGTGAGATAAATCTGCTTTGTGTGGCTGACGTACAAAATTTACTTGGCACAGTCACCACGTGTACGCACTAAGATTGCAGGTGTGTCACGAGTGAAGATAGAATTGCCATAGAATAAACAAATTTAATTGTGCTAGCATTAAAAGCCGAGTGACACAGTCACTATGTGTATTCTATACACGTGGCATTCAATACAATCACCGTCTCCTAACGATAAATTTACGTATCATTTATACACGAGTATAGGCAGTAAAAATCAAGATTTGTCAGACGTTTTCAATGATGCTGAACCATATTTGACAAAAATCATCAGGGCCGTAGAGAGCGATCACGGGCCCTGGGGTAAGAAATACCCGGGCCTCTCCTAGTTTTTGTTCAAAACAAAATTTTTCTTGTATAAAATTGAAAAGTGTTGTTCGGCCCTGGCTCCCTTACGGGATATATCCCCAGTTCCCGCCCCCACCCCACTCTTGTCGGCCCTGAAGACTTGTCAGTGTGAAAACTAGGTCAGACGTAGTGATCATATTAGAAGACGACCCACCGTGGAAGTGGAGCGAGTTAGGATTTGTTTATACGACAATCAAATCTTTCTAGACACAGTGATCGTGTCGGAAATAGATAATGTCAATGAAGGTTTATTAGGGATATATATAGGGATATAAAATAAACAAAATTACAAAATGGATGCTTGACAGAATATATTAGTTAACATTACACATGTATAGATATCAGCCTCTTACGAGAAGCTCAAGGATGAATTGTCATGAATGAGATGAAGCACAAAAGATTTTGTTTGAAAATAAAAATTAAAATCGGTAAGAATTTCTTTTATGATGTGGATTCTGTGCTAACTGCACAGTGGCGTAGCGAGGGTACTTAGCGCCCGGAGACAAAACATAAACTTGGCGACCCCGGTACTTAGCGCCCGGGGACAAAACATAAACTTGGCGACCCCTTCGAGTGCATCTGAGATAAGGAATAGTTGTATTTTCCTCATTTTGGCGCCCCTGGCACATGGCGCCCGGGGACATCTGTCCCCCCTGCCCTCCCCAAGCTACGCCACTGTAACTGCACCAAGCGATCGTATAGGTGTATAGTAAGAACGATATAAACATATGCAGTCATTGGTTTATAGGGTGTCTCATGAAATATGTATATATTATCAAGATTGAAAATGAACTTAATATATCCGTAATAGTTTATAACATATTCAAGCTGGGTAGGATGAATGTCGTTCTGGAGAGAAATTACATCAATCATGCTGGAATAACTGCAATAGTGGGGGAAATCCATGGATGATATGCTAATTATATTTAAATATGGTGGACCCAATGACTGTCATGTGTGACGGTAACTTTACATTGGAATGAAGGATTGTTTCAATATTGGTATCATCACAGGTTAGTAGAAATCACGGACATAAAACTTATCAGTATAAATTGTTTTTAATATTTATAATACAGCAGAAAACGATCGAACACAACAGGTTGTATTGCAATGTAGATAATTCAATAACATAATGCACAAGGAGGGCTCTGTTGTAAAATTAAAAAAGATCATCATCAGATGAAAGGTACGTAATGCTATTTTCTGTGATTTTGAAAGCCAGCTTCAAAGTTTACAAGCTCAACTAACGCACAACAGACAAACTATGAGTCAGAGGGCAAAAAGAGAAGGAGTCAGCCTGCAATAGTAACAGAATGCGCAGAGCACTATGTGAAGCAGAACTCAGTTTATTATCGTGCCAGAGGTAACAAGTGACCTGGACAAAATTCTGGACAATGAAACAACCAACCACGTTTCGTGATGATTCTGTTTGTTTGCAAAATCAATCCACAGGAGACTTAAACCTATTGTTTATAGAGAAAATGATTGCATTGATGTATTTTAAAATGCTTTACATAAAATTGTAAAACTAGCGTGCGAAGAATTTAGACCATACAATATAAAATCTATGGTGTTCACAACGGAAGAGGAAGCGACATCGTGTCAAAAACAGCATGTACCTGGGATATAATGACTGAAAACAAAGTTAGAGAGAGACGGGCGTACAAAAGATGTGTGACAGTTTTAAAACGTTTTATGAAACATCTATGTTACAAGAAAAAGTCTTACTCACTACTTAATGGCTTCAATATATTAAATGACGATTATCAATACCTTAAAGATGTAATGGAATAGTCCATCCTAATGATATTAGTTGATCAACATGATTATTGCGTAAAATATACACACTGAAGCTATGTAACAGATTTTAAAACTATCTGTATGACAAATTATAGACTTGATCCTGGTCTCTATGACAAATTATAGACTTGATCCTGGTCTTTATTACGGTGCTCCCTTATGATGCCTCATTAAAAAGTCTTGTATACAGTTAGAATGTTTTTACAGACAATGACATATCCCTGATCACTGAGATCGAAATAGGAGGTGGATTTAGCATGATACCGGAAAGACACGCTGAAGAAAATCACGAATGTTACCAGTACAACGCTGATTAGATAAAATTTGATGGCAACGCCAAAGTACAAAATGTCAAGTTCAAGGTCATTTATTGTGTATTTAGATACTTGCAAGATTGATGAATGGGCCATTCGTCAATACATGTAGGTAAACACACCAAATAGGCAAATGATAAACAAATTAATGATAGTGAAACGTTTACTCAATTGCATTCATAAATATGATACCAGTGGCATTATAGAAGTGGATCTGGAGATTCCATTATACTTGCTTGGCTTTTAAATGACCTCCAGAAAATTTAATTCCAGATGAAAATGATTTATTTGAATTGCAGATGAAATCAATAAATAATTACA
The DNA here is from genome assembly GCA_016617855.1 of Megalonaias nervosa. Taxonomy (NCBI): domain Eukaryota; kingdom Metazoa; phylum Mollusca; class Bivalvia; order Unionida; family Unionidae; genus Megalonaias; species Megalonaias nervosa. The sequence goes on along the minus strand of JAECUM010069904.1, from coordinate 14,130 downwards.
TAGGTTCAAAGCCACCAGTTCTGTAATTGATATGCATATTGAAAACAAACTTAAAGCTTCTAAAAAATTAAACTTATATCGAGTTGTTTTCTTTGAACAGCACCAATTACTTAATACTTTCATTGATAACATGTTTGAGACAAAAAAGCAAACAATTCTTTCGAGAAAGATTTCTTCTTTCTTAAAATTGACAAATAACAGTGTTTTGGTTGAAAGGTGTGAAACAATAACAAATTGATAAATAACAAATGGAAGAGAACAACAATAAAATATGAACTAAAGAAAATAAATTGTTTAAACACCACAACGATTTCTCATTTGTCAGCAAAACAATAGCTAATGACGACGTAGTGCTAGCTGGCTTGAACAACAAGAAAATAAAACTAACCAAAGAGTGTTTGATAATTAATTTTTATTATAATAAGTTGACAAACAAATCGGTGATATAATGAAACTGTAAATCACTGATAGTTATCCCTTATGCATTGATGTTGAGACAGAAACCCTTTGCAACGACAAGGAAAATAATATCATTCTGTATGAAATAGTGACTATTTCAACGATAGTATATTTGATTTACCACGAACGAAGAAAGTATCTAAACAGTTTATGATTAACTGCATTGTATTCAGTTGGAGGGCGTCGTGGCTAAGATCAAAATTTTATTCCTTGAAGACGGATAAAAGGTAACAAAACGTTTGCGAAGAAATACAAAAATGTACAATCAGAAAGAATTTTCAATCTGAGATGTAAACGTATTGTATTTCTAATCACAAAGACATTTACTAGGAAATGAGTTTACTCCAATCATATAAACAAGCGATGGATCACAATAAACAAAAACAAGTAGCGTTATCTATGTATGATAAAAAAAACATATACTGATTGACAGAATAAACTATTATCTTAGAACATGTAAGCACAATGTATTCTATGGGAAATACATGGTTCATTAAAAGTTTATTTATTCTGTTTCAAAGTATCTACAATTTCTTCTTTCTTTTCGTCTGAAATAACATGGTTTTATTCAAACACAGATTACATTGCTCTTTTGTGACTTGCTTTTGATTACAGAGTTGTGCTTTTATACAGTGACGAATACTAGTATTTCAAAATATCTACCACTAAAATCAAAGCTTGGTTAAGCTAATTTCTTTCATTTTTAAATCAAGCACCTTTGCAATGATTGTCATTGAACTACGTGTAAGATCACAGTACCATGTACAGTAAGCTCTTTATTTATGGTAATCTGAAATACTATACGAGGGTCTTGTGAACAAACAAGACTGCAACCTGAATAATTAGTAGCGAATAAATCTGCAAACTCGTGTACAGTGTGTCGTAAGTCAACGTCGACCCGAACGAACTCAGATTATCCGTGACTGAGCACTACACCAACCCCCAGCAGCCATTACATAATACAGTGTTGGAGACTTTCAAAGAAACTTGTCAGTAACACCAACACAGAGAGTAACACGTATCAACAGTGGAATTAATACTGGTACTCTTGTAGTGTACTTAATCATTTAAAGGTTAGTAGAAAACATTATATTTAGGGTGTCGTGATTTTTAAAGTTTTACATTTCTTTCTGGATGTGTAGACGCACCAGTACAAGCGTATAGAAAAAAAAGGCGTCACACAGGTTGTTTAATATAGAAATTACTAAACCTTGTTCTCTCAATCTTTAATGTAATCAAGTGTATTTGATACCTTTTTTGACTCTATCGCTATTCTCATTAATTCTTCAGTGGTTTGTTGTGTATAATTTAATATTCATCAGATCATTTGGGATCAAATAAATTAGACAAATAATTGTTCCTGTAGCTAATAGTGCTTTATCTAGAGCTCATCCAATCATTATTCCTGCTACTAAATGAACGTTGCAGAAAACCACAGCAAATGCTATATCTTTACCTACACAATAGCTGTGTTCTTTAAGATTAAAAATGTTTAATACAGCTGTTGTTTAATTTAGATACTATATTATAAAGACCCTCGTTTGTTTTGTAATCCAATTACTGAAACACTTTTCTCTTCATACAGCAGGTATATTTTTCATTTCAGTGTAGAGATTAGATTTGAGTTCTATTTTGACATCTGCTAAGTATTATTTACCACTAATCCAATGTAAACTTCAATAATTTCGCCTCAGACTATATCCAAGTTGATAGCATTTGTCGATCAATCTAATTATTTGCTGCTGTAAACTATCTTCCCAGCATTCCTTATATTTAGTAAAATGTGACGGAGCAAGGATAAATCTGTAAGTAGTAGTTAATATTATAGTGGTTATTTCAGACTTGGAAACGTATAACAAACCAAACATTTGTAACTAAAATTAGACTGTGGTTTGTCTCGATTAAATGTTTTAATAATTATTTTCTGGACACTCCAGACTTAGTATGTTAAATACGAAAACAATTTTCATCTATGAAAAATGTTGTTTTTTCCCAAACTCTTAAAATCATTAGCAATTTCTCTTTTGTTCATTCAACCTTTATATTGCCTAATGCAATATATTTTATGCCCATTTCCGTGTTCGATTCAATTTGGAATGTCCTATTTTCGACTTTACTTTATTAATCCTACCACTTTTTCCTGATGTCTTTAATCAATTTCAATTTGAAACATATCTGTATATGTTGAAAACATTTGTTCCACATCACTGAAATCTCTCATTTGTTTGATCCTGTTGTCCAATGTGTCAATACTGCGTCCCACTGATAATATTTAACACTTCTTGATCGACAAATTCTTTCTTATCTGATTTAGATTGTTTACCGTCACATTTAACTTGTTGCAGAAAATTCGTTTAATGTTACATCTATCATCGTATTGATCTTTCACTCAAGTATGTCATAGATACGTGGTGTGTTGTTTCCACAGTGCTACTCATTCATTGTATTGTCCTCAGTTGCATTAGTTATCTCTGATAAATCATTATTATCATTATTTTATTCAACTGTGACAGGACATTAGTGTTAGCGATTATCTCTTTGTTCAAATGAGTAGCGTCTTTGCTAAAATGCATTTAACTTTCTCAATAACGTTCTCAAAAGCATGTTGTAAGTCACAGTAAGAACAATTTAGAGTTGCGTGGTAAATTATGTTGCTAATCTTTTTAGTAGTCAACATTTATCTGAAGGTAAAGGCTGTGATATTTATTAGTCGCAAGGTTAAAGCGTTTAGCAATATTTATCGTTATATAATTTATTATACCTTTGTTTTTACAATTCTAAAATATTTGTCAGATAAATGTTCAGTTCCTATCAGATAGTCGGTTGTAAACTGACTAAGAGAGGATGGAATAATTAATTTTGAAATGTCTCCAGTATCAGAGTGTTATGGTAGGCCTTGTTCTTGTTACTTCTCCCTTTGAGTTCGATGATGATCATGGCATAATTAGCTGATCTGGTTTTTGTGAGTATGTGAGTGGCTGATCAAACCAATTTGTGCTCTGAACTAACTGTGGCAAACTTGACAGGACATGCCGCTTGGGTTTGCTTGATCTGATATTTACGTTGCATGCAATGCTGCGCTTCCTCCGCAATACTTCTTTGTTCAAAGTCTGTAGTTATATTATGGACGAGACTGCACCAGGTGAAGCGATAATGTGCGAGATCTTCCAAAGACTAAGGGTTAATTTTGAAGTGTTTCAATGATGACGTGAGAGATTCTTTTACCACCCTCCTTCTTTCAACTCTGTTAAGAAGATCGTCTTTGATGGCCGCTTTTCTGACGTCCTGGTGACGTGGCCTGCCAATCTAAACTGTGATTTCATAGGCAGAGTTGGGTTCATGGAAAACCTGCCCTTCTGAGAACCTTGATGTCCGGGACCCTGTCCTGCCATCTTATCCTCATCAGTTTCCTCAAGCAGCCCATATGAAACTTGTTGAGCTTTTCTTGGCATGGCGTCTGTACACAGTCCAGAGTTCTCAAGCATGCAGTAGGGTCGGCAGCACAATGATTTTGTAGACCTAACGTTTCATTTCTTGACTGATCTCTCTGCGCACCCACACATTTCTACGTATTCTGCACACGGTAACGCTTGCTTTAACAATTCTAGGGTTGGTTTCATCATCGACTTGGAATGCACGTGACACTGTGCTGCCGAGATATGTGAATTTGTCCACTGCTAGAAAGGTTAGCTATTTACTGTGATGGTAGGCTGTGCGAAAAGGCGTTCCTGGTGCAGACTGGTACATCACTTTGTCTTCTTGATTGCGAAACCGAAATTGTCACAGGCTGAAGAGAAATTGTCCATACGCTGTTGCATGTCAAACTTAGATTTACCATTCAGGGAACAGTCATCAGCAAAAAGGAGAACACGAACAGTCACTTCCAGTCACTTTGTCGCCTGTAGTCTGCTAGGATTGAGAACGTGCCATCAGTCCGGTATCTGATATTGATACCAGTATCACAATCACGTAAGGCATCAGTAAGGATGGTAAAGAACACAATACTGACGAATATTGTGGCCCTTCTTGACTCCACTGTGACTGGGATGGGTTAGCGTATTTGCTTTCATGCAATACAAGAGCGAGCATGCCATCATTTAATTGCCTAACCACCACTATGAATTTCTCTGGGCAACCAAATTTTCCATGATCTTCCAATGACCTCCATGGCTGACTGTGTCAAAGGCTGTTGTCTGATCTATGAATGACGTGCAGGTGTTGGATTTATGTTCTTGGTATTTTTCCTGGAGTGGACGAGCTGCAAACACCGCTTCTGTAGCCCCGTGACCTTTCATGAAGACCCTCTGACTCGCAGACAGGAGTCCCTGTCATGACATCAGTCGAATTCTGGCGAGGATAATGCCGGCTATTCAAAGCAAGGACATGATCTGATGATTGTTTCAAGACTGTCCCAAGCCTTTGATCTTGTACAATTGGATAGTAAATGCATCATTGTACTCATGGATAAAGTTCCAATGCCATGCGCGAGCCTACGGCTTTGTACACTTCTGCTCGTATTGCATATGTTTCTGGTCCTTTGTATTTGACAGCAGGTCACCTGCTTTCACAGTTTCAATCAACATTGGAGGATCAGCAAGTGAGATGTTGATTTCCACATCGGGAAGTAGATCATTTGGCTCCTCATTAATAGATAACTGTTGATTGATGATGTTATTGAAGTGTTCTACCCATCTTTGAATTCTCTTTTCTTTTCCACCGAGTAGTGTGATGCTATCAGCAGTCAGCATTGGAGATGTTCCTGATGACTGTGGCCCGTAGATTGTCTTCAAAGCATTTCAAAGCATTATAGAAGGTCTTCATGTTATTCCTGTCTGCGTAGAATTGAATCTCATCTGCCCTATTGCTCAGCCAGCGCCTTGCAACTCAATGAGTTTGCATAGGACTATCCTCTTGATGCTATTGAAGGCTGCCTTCTTGGATGATGAAGTTTTGTTTAAACAGGCTTTGTGTAATCGATGTTTCTCATTCAGAAGTCTCTGTATGGCTGCATCGATGTCATCAAACCAACCTTGATATTTACATGTGATGGGACCAGGGTTTCGGATGCAGTTGAGTACACAAAATCTCTGAAAGATGCCCAGTTTACCGCTGCATTCTCATAGTTCATAGTGATTGTATCTAATTGGCTGTACAGTTCTTCGAGAAATGCCTGTTTCACATTCTCCTCTTTCAAATCGGAAACACTGGGATTCTTGGGCACCTTTTTGCCTTGAGGTCGTCTGCAAGGCTGAATTGAGTTTGAAGACTACGAGCCTATGGTCAGTCCAGCTTTCTATACTTCTTTTGTCCTTCGTCACTCGGATATCTGTCTGTCTCTTCTTCTGACAATGCCTTAGTCAATAAGATGCCAGTGCTTAGAGAGTGGGTGTACCCAATACGTCTTCTTGAGATTTAGCAGACGGAAGACTTTTTGGTGATTAGGAGGTCGTGTTCAACCCATTGCGAGTCCGTTGCGGTTGAATTTGCAAAAGCCATTTTTGCCAATAACACCTGCCCATGTCTGGTGATTTGTGCCAAGTCTAGCACTGAAGTCACCAAGGATATTCAGCTTGTCTACCATTGGCACATCTGCATTAAGAAACCCCATGTATTGATACAATTTGTCGTTGATCTTGTCTTGTCTGGTCTTGGTCGGCGCATAGGCGCTGATGATAGTTTCATGTCTGTTTCCAGACGCTTTCAGTCTCATTTGCATTAGCTTTCATTTACATCCTTTGAGACATTTGTGAACTTGCTAACTAGCTGTGATTTGATAGCAAACCCAACACCAGCCTCAAGTCGCTCTTTTGTACCTCCCCCCACTCCAGAAGATGGTATTCAGTGAATTGTCCTTCCTCATCTAGACGAGTTTCACTCAGGACTGCTATCTCGATGTTTAATCGGACCAGATCTCTACAAACTAGAACTGTTCCTCTCTCTGGTCTATTTGCTAATGTACTGTCCATTAGTGTGTGTACGCTCCAGGCACCGATGCCACCTTTGTGCAGGTCTTCAGCTACAGCTCCCATTGTATCCACAACTGCTGCTTTGCTGCTCGCCCATCGCCACGGGACTTAAAGACGTTATGGGGAAAGGGGAATAGTGTCATGACTTGCAGATTAATTGAAGGGAAACTTGTGCAAAGTCGCCCTCATTCATCCAAGTCTGTCTGAATCCAGTGGTACGACAATGTCGAGACGTTTGGAGACAACTCCGGATAAAGTGGATGACCATTAATTCGTATTGCACTAGAGCTGATATCCTGTGCTGTCCATACAGTTCTTGCCATCTGTATTTGCAGTCGGGAGATGAGAATACCTGCTCGGCCGCCTGATTCACCAGAAAGAACTTTCCACAGGAAGACAGGTGTAGCTGTCCGTGCCGGGTTAACAGTTACAGATAGTACCGTCTACTGTTACGAACGGTAGTAAACGTAGCATGACCTGACACATGGTGGGCTGATGGTAGACCTACTGACACCACAAAAAAAATTGTTCAAAAGCAAACGAAACTGTGAGAACAGATTGAATTTTTGCATGGAAGGCAGATTTGATAATGCTTTTTGTTTCGCTCGATATCTATCTGCAAGTAAAAGATCGCTATTTATTAGCTGTAAAGGAAGGCATGACTGGGATTAACATCTTGTCATGATGAACGTCAGAGACTTAAAAAATCAAACTTCGTAAAAGCCGTGCCGTTGTTCTTTAGTAGTGTTGATTTTGTTGGTGTCCATAACTATCTGTTGTACGTGCTCTGGTATTTCATAATTTTTTAAGAACAGAAAAACCTTAATTTTAGAACAGCGACCTAGATATTTAAATATCGCCGCCTATCAGATAATACATTTTAAATCATGCGGATTTATATCGTTCATTTCACGTATTATGCTTGCAGTATTCACCGATTTGTTTAGACTATTGTTATTCCTTTTACAAACGTCCAGCATTGGCTCTCTAAAACTCCTGTGCAAGGTTTTTCAAATTTTCTGCAAAATTCAACTGTACCTGGGCTTTTTTTGTTGCTGTTTTTGGGAAGTAACCCCTTTGGATTCTTTGCCATCCTTGGTTTCGTTTCTGTTTTTGTGTTCGTTATCTTCCTTATAATTTACATGTAAATAGCCAGGTAGAAGTTAGAATCGGAGCAAACGTTACTTTTACTTATCAACTTCAGTTCCAATATTGAAGAATAATTTGAACTTAAATTATAAATAGCAGAGATAGTTTTCAAGGCAGCATGTCCCATATGTGGAGAAGATAACTATCTATCTATCGATCCATCCATCGATCCATCCATCGATCCATCCATCCATCTATCTATCTATCCATTCATCCATCTATCTATCTATCTATCTATCTATCTATCTATCTATCTATCTATCCAATCCATCCATCTATATATCACTTGGCTTAGAAATGTTTATTTCAAATCGTTTAGAAAGGCACACCAGAACTATTGGCGAAATGTAAACAAGGAGCGCACCCTACCCCCCCCCCAAAAAAAACAAACAACAACAGTGCTTGAAAAACACAATAAAAGGGGAATGGACGAGTACAGAGATTGCATGAAGGAATACCAGAAGACAAATATAAAAGTGATGGAAGTAAAAGGATGTCTCAGCGCAAAAGCACAAAAATAAAACATTGCGTCAGATACGATGCTGAAGGCATCAGGTGTACCATCAACAGAATTATATCAGAGACAGTTATCTTCACTAAACCTTCGTATTAATCGTTTGATTTCATCGTAATCAGTCATTTGAATCTAGCTTTGTTTTATATCTGGATTTGTTAATCTTTGTAGATTGACCTTTTTGAACGTACTAGATCTTCAAGCTGAACTGTGAATTTTGCCGAATCAAATTTGTCTGTTTAACCACATCACGTATGTAATGTATTTCTTTTTGATACTGCACTGTTTTAGCCATCTTGTAATGCTACTTATCTCTGTGTTATCATCATTAAAAGTAAAATGTAAAACAGTTTATTTTTAATGTATTGTAGTATCTCTTATCGATGTCTGAAATTGTTTTTAAATCACGTTTTTGTTCTCTTTTTTACACCACAACTCTCTTTGATCTCAGTTTTATCTCAGCGCAAGTCGCAAAACATATATATACTGTCTCTTGACAAAGACATCGTTGCTTGCATGTTAAACTCTATCACCTCTTTGAAAATATTTAAATTCAGTGCATTATATCTTTATGCCATATTTATGATTTGCAAACAAAACACAACAAGAAATCATATTAGTGTTGTCCTTTGTTAAGGCAGCTCCGTCTACTTAATCTCTTCTTAGGCTAACTGGTCTAGTAATGTTAACGATTTGTCAAATTATCCTAGTTAGTGCTGGTCATGTTTGATTGTGATATTTGATGTTCTCGTATACGGCTTTACAAAACTTGCCAACAAAAATGATTGGTTTAATTATCTCAAAATAACTACTACTTACGATCAATGGTAAGAAATTCATTGCAGACTTAGTTAAACGGAGTCTATACCTTCTCTAGTGTAGTCTCTTTCAATCAGATTCTCGCTCATACTCTGAGAGATCTACTGCCAAACAGAGTCTGGTCAAGGTCTGTACGTTGATTGTTACCGATAAGTGCTGCTCATTTCTTTTGCATTCAATTTTCTTTCTATCCTCCCCAATAAAAACTTGATACACCATATTTACTTTAAAGAACATTAGTACTATTTGTGTGATGCATTAAATACAAATATGTTTATGATGTTTAAGAGCTTGTAGATGTATTGGTTTCAGAGCGGTGATACTTGCCACAGTATTTATGGTGTTATTGTCACGGTCTGCCAATTTACGAATTTTTCGTGCAGAAACGAGAATCCGTATTAATATCCTAAACATAAACAAAAATATGATAATTGTGCGTTTATGTGACCAGAGTCAAGCTCACAAACCTGCCGACTTTACCTGATCTCGGGAAAAACTCGATTTGAATATTACAGTGGCTGAACAAGACAATCTCTCAGGTCAACTGTAATCTCTGAAATCTTCACCTGATATATGCATACCTTTTTTACTTTTACAAATATTTGATTGTGCATACTGTGCACAAACCTACAGAAAGTGTACACTTAGATATGACGTCGCATAGCATAATACGCAGTAAATCTGGATCTAGATTTAAGATAGACATTTTAGCGAACATTTCGACTCAGATCTGTGGTCGACAAATTAGTAAGCAGCTCTGGATCTCTGCTTTTCCTTTCACGTAAAATTTCAAGCAAGCTTTTTTCTTGCAAGAAAGAACGAGAGGTCTGTGCTGTATATAAAGTTAGCAACAAAGAATGAGAGGTCTATGCTGTATATAAAATTAGCAACAAAGAACGAGAGGTCTATACTGTATATAAAATTAGCAAGATATGCATTTGTCATTTGCCAAATAAATGAGATATAATAACGGAAATAAAAGAGTATGACAAAGGCAAATAGCGGTTGGTTACAATAACAATTGCTGAAAGGAAGCTATATTGCAAATACATTTTATGTTCATCGTCTAGGAAATTTTAACTGTAGATTTTGTCTTCTAACATCAGGACAAAATCATTCTATTCGATAAAAAAATCCAAATGTGCAACATTTCCTTCGGCATGTCATTAATGATAACAAGAAGGACGTACGTTGACATAATGTCTTTCAAAAGATCTATTTTTATCAACAGTAATGGGTGCCTTTCAATTTTATCGACTCGAATTAAACTTCAGGGTTTTTATCTGCTAACGAGTTATAAGGAAGTTACCAAATGTCTTTTATTATCTTGTCTTCCGGAATTACATGCAAAGACTTGTAAAGGTTACCGCTCCCTGGAAGCACAGAAAAAACTTGCGTTCTTGATGACTAGACTGTGTTGAAGAATTAATGGACTCCTGTAGAGCCACCTTGAAAGCAACATTGAAGCATTACTACCGTTATGATTTGACGAATACGTCATTTTTGATTACTTTTGGATAAAAATGTTTATTTTTACAAGTTTCAAGCTACTGTTTTCCTTGAAGGAGAATGAGTCAATACGAGAGAATAAGCTAAATATTCTTTATCAGTTTACATATATATCTATAAGGATAATAAAAGGGACTAATATATATATATATATATATATATATATATATATATATATATATATATAGCAGTTAGTATATATATGTTATATATATATATATATATATATATATATATATATATATATATATATATATATATATATATGATTATGATATATTATTCCTATTGCAATTGCGTTTCTGTGTCTGTGTGTGTTGTATTATTAAGTTTTGAGTGATTATATGTAATTCATATTTTAAGTTTCAATAAAGCATTGCGTTTAATTACACTGCTGCCATGTCCTAATTCATTCTATCAATAAAATTAAGAAGTGATTAGATGCGCTAATTTTATGACATTACTTTCGTTCTACCCTTTACACAATTCGAGAGCCAGAATTGTTCAATGAACGAGTTTATTTTTTCAGTAAAAGGCAAGCATTATAAGACAAGGTCATACATTTCTGATTGAATCGTATGAAATGTTTTGATATTTTTTCGATACATTAACAGATTTCAGTCGCCTTCTATCTTAATATATGTGCACAAGTTTGAGGAAACAAGATCTGTTTCCAAATCTTATGTACTTTGGGAATGTCTGATGGCAATTGTTTTTGATGATTGTAAGGGACTAGATGGTTTAATGACATTAAGTGACTGCATTATGTAACGACAGTAAGTGACTACATTATTTAATAACTGCTAGGGACTAAATAGTTTAATGACAGTAAAGGTCTACATGGTTTGAATACAGTTAGGGACTATACGGTTGATGACAGTAAGGGACTACGTGGTTTAATTCCAGTAAGGTACTAAATGGTTAAAGGACAGTAAAGGACTACATGGCTTAATGACAGTAATGGACTACATGGTTTAATGACAGTGAGGAACTACATGGTTTAATGAGAGTTAAGGACTTCATGGTATAATGGCAATACGGGACTATACGGTTGATGAAGTAAGGGTCTACATGGTTTAATGACAGTGAGAGTTTATATTGTCTGATGAAGGTAATAGTCTACATTGATTACTGACAGTAATGGATTACATTGTTTGATGACAGTATTTGGTTTATATGGTCTGATGACAATTAGGGACTATATGGTTTAATGACAGTAAGGGACTACATGGTTTGATGACAGTAAAGAACTACATGGTTTTAATGACAGTAAAGGACTACATGCTTTGATGACAGGTAGGATTACATGTTTTAATGACAGTAAGTGTTAATATTATCTGATGAAAGTAAGGGTTTACATTGATGGATGACAGTAATGGACTACCTTATTTGATGATTGTAAGGGATTACATTCCTTGATAACAGTAAGATACTACTTTGTTTGATGACAGTAAAGGATTACAATGTTTGATGACTGTAGGGGATTCAATTATTTGATGACAATAAGGGATTACATTGCTTAGTGACAGTAAGGGACTATATTGTTTAATGGCAATAAGGGGTTACATTGTTTGATGACTGTAAAGGATTACCTTGTTTGATGACAATAATGGGTTACATTGTTTGATGACTGTAAAGGATTACATTGTTTGACGACAATAATGATTACATGACAGTAAGGGTTTATGTTGTTTGATGACAGCAAGGAAATACATTGTTTGAAAATAATTAATATATTGTCGAGAACGGAAATTTATTTATTCATTCCCATACAGTTTGTATATGTGTGATACAGTTTGCACTTGTGAGAACGTTATTTGATATTATTAGGACCCTTGATATGCATCGGTGTGGGATGGGGAAAATTACACCCGATGATCAGAATTTTGTGTAAGACACGAGGTTTTGCGAAGTACCTGGCGCAACATTTTTATCCCGAGGGCGGAATTTTCCCATTCTGCACTGAAACATAATGAAGGATTCTTTTTATCACATTTCTAAACACATAATGAGGCTTGAAGTGAAAATGACATATTGTGAATATTGAGTAACTGATTATAAGATGTAATTCTTGTTTATGACAATTAAAGTTATGCTCTCTCTAATGAGGTAAATTGTTTGAAAATACTCCGTAATTCTACAACTATATCAAAACAGATTTTACGCCATCTTATTATTATTATTATTATTACACTAGTTTTATTTTTCATTATTATCCTACCACGATCCTAGTGAGAACTGAGAGAACGGCAATCCATCATATGCGTAAGTGATGGGTAGGAAAATCCCACTCTCAGGCACAAACTTGGCGAGGCATCGTATCTGCCTACAAATTCGGATTCTATGGTGGGACTTTCCCATCTCACAGCAGTGCATATTATTCACTCCCTCTCCCTCTACTTCTCTCCCCTTTTCTCAGAGATAAACATGCATGCAGACCAAAGACACAATAGAAGTGCCAACAAACAGACAAGAGCTTACTGCACTGAGTAAAACTGATGAGGCTGATTCGGTATTTATTCTTTCCAGGAAATTTTGACAAAAATGATTTCAAGCTATTGTCATGCAGATTTTGAAGAATAAGTGGTACTTATGCTTTACCAAAGTGGAATGATTTCCCTAAAAGTCTTGTGCATTATTTTCCGAGAAACAACATTTTACTCTCTTAGTCAATTTATACGTCCAACACGACTGAAAACTAGCGATTCCTAACTTTGAAACAGTCTTTCAACATAAAGTATGGCAATATATTTACACAGGATATCTACAGAAGAAGGCCGGAGCCCTACATGCTGGACCCATGCACATAACATTGTTGTCAACCGTGTTAATTTGACTCCAAGGTCAGACTGGTTATAGAGTGCGTTGCAAAATGATTTTTTTTTTCTCTCACATATTCTTAATAAGACATAATGAGTATGAACAGATGCTATCAAAGGGTTTAAGAAATGCAATCAAATAAAAATTTAGCAAAACTTACTACTGTGACCTTGACCCAGAGTCAAAGGGACGAGTGACTGTCTCAGTACGACTTATCTTTACTGCATTTTATATCATTCAAAGAATGTGAACATAAGCCATTAAGGGGTGTAGGAAGACCTTGAACCTTGAACCAAAACCTTATTCCAAATCTACCATAAACGTGACCTTGACCCAAGGTCAAAATAGCAAAGTGTTGTGCATTTATTACTTTGCCAGATAATACCAGTCTGATTAAACTAGACATCTTAGAGTAAGTAGACGTGATGGGCAGTGATATGAAGCTATGCTCTTTGAACCTTATTATTGACCAATCATATTATGTCATACATAATTATAAAAGTGATATACCTCATTCCGAATATCTCTAAAATTTAAAGATGCAACAAAAAAGTCAGCTATGTTGTTCTGCAAGCCTCATGGCAGACCACACATTATCTGTAACTGATTTTTTCTTTCTCTCTGTAGACTGAAATTTGTTACAAATGATTTTTTCTCAACTATCCGTAGAAAAAGACATCATTCGGAAACGATTCTTGAGAAGACTGCTGGAAAATAAAAATGTCATTTTCATCTTCTGGGGTGAAATACATCCTTTCTGTTTTGCTGAGTTTGCTTTCGCCTAACGAGCCACGAGTAAATGAAAGGCGGACATCTTCTTAATACTTATTTTAAACTGTGTCTTAAAACGTATCCGACCTAACAAACTCAACAACTTCCTTTTTTTTTTTTTTT
>JAECUM010069897.1:0-19367 GCA_016617855.1 Megalonaias nervosa | reverse complement strand
CCCCCCGCAAAATATCCTGCGGGCGCCCATGTCTCCGGTAGATATTTCGTGAGCACAAAGAAGACATTTAGTCAAAGAACGGGAGTTGTGCATTATCTTGTAAGCAATCAATCGGTTATCAGCTTGGACCGGCTTACCTGTACACACCTTATAGTTTTATACTAGATACCAGTCAATATATGCTTTCATTGTTTTGATTTCGTTATTGGTGACCATATCAAATTCAATTGCAATGAATAAGTGAGATGGTTGGTTAGAATTCAAAGACAGCCATGCAAATAAATCAACACTTCCTGGTACCGAAATGTGGTATATATATATATATAAATATAGACTAAGTAACGCCTGTCAGAAGGAGGATATTCCAGTTCTAAGTCGGATCAGGGCCGATATGGACATTATTAAGTTACTTTGTTCTGCTTTTGTTGTTCTACTTACAAATGTTTCAACAGGTAATTATTATATCTAGATTTTGCATGCATAAAATAATCAGGTTTGTAGCATACGTAACAAAATATGGTAAATATTTGAAAGAAACTAATATTTTTTAAAAATTCTCTTCACGAGATCTACAGGTTGGGACAAGATATCAAGTGCACTAAGCTACAAATTATTTACTTATGTACGTAATGCCTTTTCCTTCGTGCAAAGTAGACGAAATGACAATCGGTGCAATTAATATCAGAAACTGATAATTTAAAACTGGATATTGTACTGGTTGAAATAATCGGCACAAGACAAGGCGCATGCCGTTAGGCATTCATATTAATTTCTGGCATAGGGACAATTCGGCTCCTGGTTACCTTTAAAGATAATTACAGTATATGTAGTTTGATGGGAAATAAACTTTGAAGCAAATAACAAACAATCGACAGACTTTTTGCCAGTATGAATTAGTAACGAAATTAGTACATAGCAATTTCCTAAGAAAATTCATTATTGCTCACAATCTTCGATATCTATTTTGCTAATTCTCATGGATGAAAAATCATGGCTATCTCCAACCAATCCTGGGTAACTATAACCGATAAGGTCTTTGTTTTTGTTATTGCTTCAATTGAATAGTGTACATATTTCGCAGAACAATAAATTATTTCAGATGAAATATTTTTCAATATCATTTTCCATTATGGTATTCATTTTACTGTTCCCGTTTTTATTCACTGGTTGTCATGTAATGGTTATAGAGCACAAACATGTAAATTTGGTCATGACGTCATACAGGTGTTGCAAATACGGCTGACCTGTACTATCATTAGGCTAAATTTACTGAGTATTAGAACTTTCGCTTTGTTGCTATTTTCAGATATATCATCTGTAAGAAGGCGTACTTTCCGGTATAGTCCCATTGATAACCTTTCAGTACTTATAAAGTGCTGGATGTTGGAACATTGTTAAAGAATGCTCCTTATTAGTGCAAAACACACCGCAACAAACTTCCTCGAATAGTTAAATGTTTTGAATTCACCTTTAGGCATGTTGTTCATATTTAAAACATTCTGAACACTTTGTTATGATTTTTGGCTTGTTTGAGTATTTAATACATGTAATGCCGATCGATAAGCAAGAGAAAGATCTATGAGTATGATCTGCAGCTGCTTGTGCTGTATGCCAGTTGCCTTCAGATATATGTATGTGATTTGACATCGGTAAATGGCAGTGACTTAAAAATATCAGTTTTATTATTTTAAAATTAGTCAGGAAGATGACCTTCGTTCTGGACGACAGTTGTCTGTAATCTGTGAACGGGAAGTGGCAGCTGTGACGGGGACAGTTAATGAAAGACGCTAAGTAAACAGTGAAGATTTTTTTATTATTACGTGCATTATTCGCCAGCTCTTTCTAATATACTGAAGAACCAATTAAAGCTCAGAAACGTTTGTAGGCGGATTATTATAAACACATCCGGGTTGAAATCTCCAAAAAGCAACTTGTGAAATGTGGAAAGGATGACCAGAGACATTTGAATGAGATTGTCGGAGACGACAAAGCATTGTTTCTCTTTCTTTACTCATCTTAAGAGTACAACAATAAAATTTGCAAAGGAGAAAACGAGCAGAGGCTACAAATATTTTGACGTAGTTGAACTGTTAAGAGAACCGTAGATGCATTATGTCTCGATCCAAAATGGTCTTTCGTACAGCTACCTGGTAATATGACTGAATGTAATGTGTGCCTCCATAGTGTTGCCAAAATGTGTGGAACATTACCGAACAACCCGTTTGTGCGTCAGAGGTGTCCATCATCTCCATCACCACCACCCCACAGGTGTATAAATCCGCTGTCTTGACCAATTTTCCGAAGGACTCTATCATCCACACTTTGCTATATTCTCCAAACAGCCCTAATTGAGCTCCACGTGATTTTTGGTTGAATTCTGTTATTAATTATTTGCTGAGGGGTCTGGGATTCGAAAGCGGTATTGCAGATGGAAATCAGTTTTCCAGTGTTTGAATAACGTACCAAAAAGAGAACAAGACGTTTAATAATAGGATACCCAGGCGAACTAATTGTAGAGTTGTAGGGAAGTACATTTGATCCTCGTGTATCCCCATGCTCTGAATGTATTTTCTTTCTTTACTGTATGGGTTAACATCCTTGTTCTGTATTTATAGATTACTGCATTTGTATGGGAAAATGCGAATGAGTGTTTCTGAGCGTTATTGCACGACGATAGGTAGGCAGTAATGACTCAGAGGCTCTTGCTCTTCTATCAAAACCTGCCTTTTTCAGCTGCATTTTGTTTACAAATTTAGTGGTTGGACAGACTTGTAAAAATAGGACTATTTGAGGGATACGGGATATCCCTTCACCTTAATATGCCTTTCTATGCTATTTTTGTAGACCCTAGAGACCACGGCTCATAGTCTAAACCATTCAGTTTTTGCGAGTTGGGAATATTGATACTCAGCGGGTTATACTGTCTTTCTTGTTATTATAAATAATTATTTTTAGGTGTTTATTTCTAAGTCTTTATAATTGTTTTATACGTAGCTATCTTCGATCAACTCAGTTAAATTAAAAATATTCACCGAAACGACATCTGAATTTTGAGTTGGGTTTCCTTCAAGCATTCTTACGTGGGCAGCCATTTCGCGCAGTTTTAACTGAGTAGGATGGCAATCAGTTTTAGCTGGACTAGCGATGTGAATTTGAAGATTTCGTAGTAAAGACATACATTGCAGTTCGAAAAGCCAAGGAATCGGTTAGACAAATATAGAATTTCAATATTAAATAATACCAAGAGATATTTGTTCCCTTTTAAGAAATATCTATAACAATGATTGGCTTAACAGTCGATTATAGATAGTGCAGATTTGGGGGATTCCTCAATTGATATGAAATGCGGATACCAGTGAGATGATACAAGACTGTGTTATTCAGTCATCTTATGTTCCGCCTGCTAATCAGGTGCTCTGCTTTTGACTTTTAATTTAACATTGTCAATTTTTCAGGATTATTTGATAGTTGTCTAACTAAATAAGGTAATAATTACATATTTGCAAAATGTATTATACTCCATTATAATCCATTTTCCTTTTTCCCTCGTTTGTTTACCTTTTCCTTGATTTTTTTTATTTCTGCTACATTATTTGCTGATGTTTGAAACTGAACCGACATTACAAAAGTACATTCGTGTTCATTTTGGTAAACGAGAAAAGTCTGAATGAAGAATTATTCAACATTTATAAATGTCTTTGTCTAGGTTTTGTATAAACACTAAGCACACAAATTTAAATTAAGTTGGATAAAATCTGCAATTGATTTAAAGGAATCTAAATTTTCTTTTACAGCTTTCTCAGCCAAGGAATTTGAACTGACTCCACAAGATGGATGGTACAACAATCTGATACATCCTGACTGGGGGGCAATTGGTGAGCTCTCTCTCTCTCTCTCTCTCTCTCTCTCTCTCTCTCTCTCTCTCACACACACACACACACACACACACACACAAAATCTTGGTAAACAAATATTTTCAGAGCTCTATAGTTGTATCGATGATGTGAAATTTATGGTATTCGCAACAAATGCTAATATTTATACAAATCATCGGAAAGGAAAATACAGTAGCCAGACTGTTTCATCAAATGTGTTAATCGTATGTGCAAATTAGTAGCAAAGTATTATTTTATTATTATTGTTAATGACAATAGCAATGCTTCACGTTAGTAAATCATCATATCAATTAGCAATATTGTTGTTACGTAAATATATGTGCAACTGGGTTTCTTTTCTGTTGGCTTAAATTACTTCTGGAACGAAATTCTTGATTAAAGTTGTGTTATTTTCAATTATCTGGTTTCCCAGAACAGAATTATATTTCCAGATCAGATCTAACATAAACCCCTTTGCAAAAGTCATAACGGGTTAAGGGAAAATGCATAGTATGCAAATGATTTAACAGGAAACACGAAAAAGGGGCTTAGTTTGGTTTGGTGTGTTACTACGCATCAACAAAGTAGACTGTTTAATGCCGAGGCAACTCAAGTAAAGTGCTTTGCCCAAGGACAGACCAGTCGACCAGATCGTGGGATTCAAACATGCGTCCCTTCGATTACTAGTCTTGCAAACTACCCAGTGTGGAAGGAAGATGAAATAGATGGGGGAAACTGCCCGTCTGATCAGCATTGTGTGTGTGTGTGTGTGTGTGTGTGTGTGTGTGTGTGTGTGTGTGTAATTATGTATGTATGTACGGATGGATGGATTGGTGGATGGATATGTGTGCGCATTTATGTATGTCTGTATGCATGATCTGGTCTGTCGGGCGATATGTCTGCTTACATGTATGCCTATATGCATGCACATGATTGTAATCTTACTCACTCACACACGCATATATATATATATATATATATATATATATATATATATATATATATATATATATATATATATATATATATGCGTGTGTCAGTGAATGTTTAATATAGAAGACGCAAGATATACAAGGCTTTCTCTAAAGTATTTCGAAAACATTTTTAATTTTTTTCTTACGTTATTATTTATTTATTTCTACATCCATCCATCAAATCATTCATCAATCATCCATCCATCCATCTATCTTTCCACACATTGATGCAGATATGTACCAGTATACTTGGAGGAGCCATAATTAAAATGATTTAACATATATTGAGGTATGGCAGCCTGTATGCTGTGGATACTAGTCACCTACAATTAGGTTCATATTAAGATTATGAACTCAGTATGTGGACTGAGACGTTGAATGGTTAGGGCAGAAAAACTTCACGGATATTGGGAGGCTGTAAACAAACGGGTTATATATTTATTGTGACTGATCAACTCTATTTATAATGAATTAAAACTTATGTAGAGGCTTCTAGGCAAAAGCAAAAATGTGTCTCACATACTCTAATAAAGAATTTGTTTTGTTTGTTTTGATTTTTACATGGCCTTTGAAAATGTATAAGTTGTTAATTATGGAATAAAATCGATGTTATTGAATCGGTTATGTAGGATGTACAAAGATATAAACTCATGTGTACATGATAAAGGGAATGTTTATAGTTTCAGTGTGTGAAACGAATCTGTAAAGGGAGAAAAATATTTTCTAGCACTGTTACTACTTTATCTGAACGCTCTTAAATATTATCTAGAATCTAATTTCAAATTTCAAGAATTTCATAGAACAAATTTTAAATAGCTATTTTGTATTTTCCTTGGCTTGGCATACGCATTAGAATGGTACCATTCGTCTTGCCGATGCTCAGCAAGTAGTTCAGTTCATGATCAATATGTTTAGTAATTATTGCGATACTTGGAAATTCAAATTATTGTTCACAAAGTTATAATAATGGCATCTGGTAATGTATTCTAGATCAATGCTTTTAAATTTGAATGATTTGTTTAAGTCCCAGAAAACTGAGCGCATGAATATATGTAAATTTACCATTGTGATAATAGGAAAATGTAATGATATGCCCTATCTCTACATTTCCATTGATTGGTCCTAAACTATGCAGTAAGTGAAATGTATTTAATATGACTTAGTATGAATTTCGAGTTAGAGAACAATATATGATTTACATGTTGTACATAATGGCATTATAGTTACTTTATACATTATAACAGATGACTATAATTAATATAATTCATTTATATTGACACGCTTGTGCTTCTATTGGTTATGTATTCTCATGTATTGTTCATCTGTAACAAGGCAAGCTGAGGGGAATAAAAAGTGTACCTGTATTGTTTTCTGTAACAAAGTGACCTGAGGGGAATTAAGATCGTATCTTGTATTCTGCATCTGTAACAAGTTGACCTGATGGGAATAAAGGGTGTACGTTGTATTGCTCATCTGTGACAAGGTGACCTGCAGGAAGTAAAGAGTGTATCGTCTATTGTTCATCTGTTACAAGGTGGTTGAAGGGACAAGAGATTGTATTTTGTGCTGCTCATCTGTAAGAAGGTGATCCGAGATGAATAAGGATTGTATCGTGTATGCCTTGTCTGTAAAATGAAGGAATATAGGATGTAGCTTGTATTCTTCATCTGGTAAAAGATGATCTGAGTTGATTAAAAATTGTATCTTGTATTGTGCATCTCAACCATGGTAATTTATGTGGAATAGAAATTGCATATGTTATTCTTTATCTGCAGCAAGGTGATCTGAGGGGAAGAAAATATGTATTTCTTTTCCACAACAATGTAGTCTGAGGGAAAGAAAGTCTATATATTGTATTGCTTATCCATAACAAGGTGGACTGACTGAGAAGAATATATATTGCATCTTGCGTTGCTTATATGTGACACGGTGAACTAAGGAGAATAAAGATTTTATTTGAATCTCACACCTGTAAGAAGGTGCCATGATTGGAATAAAGATTGTTTCTTGTTTTCCTAATCTGTAACAATGTGACCTGAGGTAACAAAGATTGTGTCTTTTGTCGTGTAATTGAGCCTGTAAGTATAATGTCATGGGCTTGTAGTACGACTTCAATAAAATTAATTAACCTCAAAAGTTTTTTTGGTATTAGTAGTATTTAACTACTCACTGAAGTTGATAATGTAATATGCTTGAACCTATTGTACGTTTACGTGTTTTACCATAATATTAACATCTAATAAGGCAATCAAACAATGTCCGATTATTTAGGCACATGTTTCACAGTCTTTTCATAAAAATCAATGTTGTGCCATCCGCGAATTCAGCGGGTAAATATGGCTCACTACCATAATTTTTATGGTTATTCAACAGTTTGAAGTGATACATGTTAGGTATCGTGCGAAAAGTAAATGTTATTTGAATTTGCAACATGTTTTTTTTTTTTTTTAAGTCTTTAAAGCAATCAAAGCGGTAAAATATGGGATGTTTTTACAGTCTATAATAATTTGTTATTCGCATTGGGGCTTTTTTCAAACACAAGAAGGAACGTATTGAGATAGCGATACCTGATTTTATAGCAAATAGCACAGCCAATTATGCGGAGCATCTTACATCATATTCCAGATGGGCATCTTGTACGTAGAAGCCCTGTGGCATTTAGTGATGGTGTGTACGAACCCTCGGGCAAGGACCGCCCCAACCCCTTCATCATTAGCAAAGAGGTGCATGATGGACCGGCTGGTCTCGGATCCCTTCGAAACAGGACGGCCTTCCTAATCTACTTTGGTATGTTCTTTCTTTCTTTCTTTCTTTCTTTCCTTCTTTCTTAAATATCTGTCTATTAGGGTCTTAGATCGCATGGCTTTGTACGTTCCTTACTTATTTCTTTCTTTCTTTCTTTCTTTCTTTCTTTCTTTCTTTCTTTCTTTCTTTAGCCTTTTTTATGTTTCTACTGTATTATTTACTTCTTTTGTTGTTATCCTGTACATCCACATAGCCATGTTTGCTCAAGTTATGGAACAAGCTGAAGCTTGGTCTGTTAACGAAATGGCGAAATTTGGCCTATTGATTTACTCATTTCATTTAATGGGCGACGTTGTGCATTAGAATCTGGTGTGATTCTCTTGCATATGGGAAAGTCTATGATCGGATTATATTACAAGTGTAGGACACATGCTGATATTTATTCTCAGAGTAGCTTTTCAGAATAAATTTAAGTCAGCAAACGGAAAATGTGCGTGATATTTGCTTCCTATCAATAATTAGGAAATTTTGAAAGATTAAATGAAAGTTGATTACATAAATTTAAATTGTATCATATTCTTTCTTCGGAATTTTGTTGTTTAAACTGGAATTACTAATATCGGGCTTGAGTGCATGTTGAAAAAACTTTACACATTAGTTTCAAAAGAAAGCAAACGATAAAGAATATATTGAAACAATGCTTGATAAATAAAATGTGTACTGGTTGCTGTATTTGATGCATTTGTACCTTCAACACAATTGTTACACTGACTTTCATTACAGGAGAAGCCGTAGCTGTAATATTGTCTTGTATGGATTAGACAATCATGCCGGTAGCAGTCTGTCATAGCACAATTTCCCCAATCGCGAAATTAGCTATTTTGAATGATTCAGCTTTATTCATGTGTTCTTCTGCTCTTGATTTTAACGATTTTAGCATTGCAACTTATGTTGTTTTCTTGGTGAATACATGTGACGCTTTCATCAAAGTGGTATTTTCTTTCATATTCCATGTTGTACTCACGTACTTGTTCTATCGTTTCCTCTCTCCATTTTTGGCGTGCGTACTTTACTGTTTTCTCTAGTTTAATTTTTTCATTTATTGATACATATTCTGTTGTCTTCACTATGGCATAGTTTACGGTATTCACTAGTTTATAAACTCAGATAATTTCTTTTTAGCTAGTCCTAATTTTGAAAATATGTCCAACATCAAATAGGAATAAAGAAGTTGCAAAAGTAACTATTCTATCATCACTTAATTAATTCAAAATCGACTTCCTAATAGCACATGAACTCATACCTGGTTCGTTTCTTACTGTTTCTATATGCTTTAACGTTTTAGGGTTAACACACGGTATAGCTTTTAACTTTAGACAGATATCGATTGTAAGGAACACTTTACCGCAGAACATAATCGCAGTTTGATGTTGCCTGCATCGGTCTTTTGAAAAATCTATTGAGACTTTAGCCTGGTCATCCTCAAGCATGGATACTAAACAAACTATAAAGCTAATCATTCCAGTTTGTTTTAATCAGTCCACAATTGTCTATATCTTAATAAAGGGACTTTTACCTGACACAGTTTTTGCTTAATAGATAGCGTAGCATTTCTTCATTTGCATTTTGGATTGATTTCAAAGAACGGAAATCCATCATAACAATCTTAATGTTTGACTGTTACATTTGTTTGAGTTCAGTTAGAAAGGTACATTACAATCAAAGAACTCCCTCAGAAAAATGCATGTTAACAATCCAACTTATAAATTAAATAGTAAAGTGTCCAGTTCGTTGCAGATAATACATTTAGTTGCTGGTTGCCACTATATTTCTGATGAATCGTCAAAAATATATTTTATTAGATCCACAAGAATAAAACAAGAACAGTTTTCATTCCTGATGGGTTTTACAACCTAGAGATATGCTTAAATCACACCAGAAAGAGATTGACAGAAAAACAAATTACTGATGCTGTACTTTTTAATAGCTTATATTACTTTGAGTAACAATATCACGGTGTCTATTCACCAGTTATATGTCTAAACTGTTAAGATTCAATAGCCAGAGAACTATACCGGTTTCTACTGTATCTAATACAGTTTGTACATTTATCGAAGTCATACTAATAATACGTGCGTTATTTCGAAACTAAACATCCAAATAATTTCCCGCCAAAGTATATTTTCTAAATGACTTGTTTCATGCATTGTTAATGGCTATTACAGAGAAATTATACAGCGATGACTTGTTTCATGCATTGTTAATGGCTATTACAGAGAATTTATACAGGGATGACCTGTTTCATGCATTGTTAATGGCTATTACAGAGAATTTATACAGGGATAACTTGTTTCATGCATTGTTAATGACTTTTACAGAGAATTTATACAGAGATATGCTTAACAGTTTGAATGGCAACATAATCGATTACGATAGGAAGGTAATACACTTTCACGGTCGGCTTGCAATATCTGTGTTAACGTCAGATAAATAATACAACGAAATACATGAAACTGAGGAGATCCCCTAAGCGAAACTTCACAATTAGCAACGCAGGCTTTATCAGTACATAATGAAGAGAACTATAGGATGTCCTAATAACCTAGGGTTTACTTTAAACATCTGGGTCAAAATAGAGAAGGATGTCTCACTTGGTCAGTGGACAAGAGTGACATGGATGGTAACTATAATTCTATCGCAAACTAACGTGCATTATCTAACTTAACTGATGCAGATGCTTGTTGGTTTGTTCAAAGACGTGTTTGTAAACAAATATTTGACTCTGTAGATAGCAATTTTGAAAACTATTAAACTTTGAGCATACAAGTTGATAATAAATGAACAGCTTTTGACCAGGGTTGCAGTGAAAGAGCTAACAATGAAGGAACACTACAGTAATGAATTCAAACAGTTGATAATTTAGATGCTCACAATGCTTCAAGCAGTGATGTTTTCAAAAGAATGCAGTCTGAAGAAATGCACCAAACCTTCAATCGAGAATAGAGAAAGCAGTTGAAACAAATAATGAAAAATAAAACATCTTTGACTTTTTACAAATAACCGAGTTTAAAATTAACAGCCACGTATATGCTTTTGACGAAGAAAAATCGAAGAAATATTTAGGCAAGGATGCCATTGTGGAATCTCAAGTACGGAATCCCTCTGTCGGCTTGAACAATGCATTCGTTTGATATTAAACATATAAACAGTAATGATTCGTCAGGCTTACAGATGAGGATTTATTTAACCAAAAAAAGCACATACTTTAGCGTAGTAAAAGAAAGTAAATGTTGAAATCTAAGAAAACCACCATTAATTTATCTGTTACAGATTTCATTGTTACAATCATAACGTTAAAGATATTAATTCGCTAAATGTTACAAAAATGTAGATGAGAAAACTGAACAGCTGAAAAACATAAAACGCAACCTGTTCAAGACGAGATCGACAATATCATTGATAGCGATGGTATTAATGATGAACTAAGCGAAAAGATTAAACGAGCTTGAAAAGCGCAAAACAATTTAAACAATGGTTTACAATGGACATGGAGGCATCAAGTGGTATGGTTGATACAGAGGAATCCGAAATAAACGAAGCGTATAGACATTCACAACTAAATTAATCACAGAAATGGTGTAAAATAATATTGAGTTCTCTGATAGATTTCGAACACAGAAACAGGAAGTCAGTAAATAAAAAGGGTGTTTGATGAGAAAACACATTGAAACCTAAATATATTTTGTTTAAGATTTTTGCAGTGCACGCCGCCTGCCGGTTCCAGACGCTGTTGTTTTAAGTGTGTATGTAAGAGACTAACTTTGAGTTGTTACCACGACAATAGCTGCTAACGAATAAAAATATAGGAAATGGCTGCTGGACGTTTCTTAGTATGAAACTACACACATGAATTTAGTTAACGTGTATTATTTTAAGTATCCTAAATCCTGTTATGCTGACTTCCTGACACATTGCTGACTTGCTGTCACAATGCTGACTTCCTGTCACATTGCTGACCTTCTGTCACATTAGTTTTAGTAGATTAATATGTCATTCAAATATGAAACGGCTTTGACACAATTATCGTCAATTTTGTTTGTTGAACCACTAAAATATTTGGACTTGATATTTACATTGAATTATAAGTAAACAGCAAATATCCTGCTTACTCATTAAACGTTTAAAAGGATACTGAAGCTAATCTTATAATATAAATGAATAATCAGCATTACAGCTAGGGAAGAATAGTGTTTCAATAATTCGATTTAAACACCGATAATTAACACAGCCGTCAGGATATAAGATAGAACATCTATAAAGTCTGCAACAGGAACAATGGTTGAAGAAATACCAGCAAATCTTCTGTCATCTGCATAAGTACCCAACTGTTCAAGATACTTGATCCGGATTTAGCTGTACAAAAGACAAGTAGGCATGAATAAACATTAGACAACGTACAGAGGAAAAGGGCAGAGTGAAATGAAAATAGAACAAAGAAACTTGATTATTGGTGTGAACGACTGAAGAAAAGCAAACAAATTTATGGATCATTAAACAACCTACATGACTTATTTGGTGTATATTCATTTACCTATAAAGTTTCTTAAACTTTAAGACTGAATATTTTATGAAGTTCCCTTTCAAATACGTGTCAAGCTCACAATCAGTACAAAGTTCTCATTCAATTATTTCAAGGCATTTAATACAGTAAAAGTCTGCTATTTTAACCATATTTACAAATCTGTTGTTTGTGTATTGCTTTGTAATAGGTCAGCAGGTAGTAGAAGAAATTATGGATGCCCAGAGACCGGGATGTCCGCGAGAGTTTTTCAATATCCCTGTGCCCACGGGACATGACTATGACCCGGAAAGAAAAGGAAACATTGAGATGCCGGTACAACGAACGAGATTTGACCAGCGAACTGGACTCTCACCTAATAACCCCAGGCAACAGGTATATCTTTTAGCTTGTTTCAAACTTCAGATTAGTTATTGAAATCATCATCTGCACGGGCACTTCTTGGCACAATTACATCCATAAATCAATATGTATGATGAATATCGATACAATTTGAGTAACACAATAAATGTATCGCCTCCCCAGTATTGCGATATACGAGAAACAATATGAGAAAAAAGTGTATAAATGGATATTTTTCAACAAACCTTAACTTTTGTATATAGATAAATCTTTTGGACGTTCAGGACTAATTGCTTCGTGCTGATTCATATATTTTAAGTCTTTAATAATTTGCTAACTAATTTCATTCAACATGTTTATAATGATTGGAGAATATGTTTAGATATGAATAAAAATCTATATTAGCTACACTCTCCAGAAAGTGTTCATAGATTATCAGCTCAGTTATATTTATTATTTTATGTGTTGTATTTGAATGTTCTCATGTCACGAAAGCGATTACTGGATAATAAAAGAGATCTTACTCTTAATTTATATGGTAATTGCAAATAGTTTTCATGTCTATCGATGAGAGATATTGATATACCTTTCTACGTTCAGATATTTGCCTAGCATTATCCGATTCACAAGGTACATGCGTGCCATAATAAACGATTGCTCAGTCTTACAATAAATGTTAATTAGATTGGTCATTTTTCCCAGTTGAACGAGATCACTCCGTACCTTGACGGTGGGCTGATTTACGGGACGGCTAAGGCCTGGACGGACGCACTCCGAGAATTTAAGGGCGGCCTCTTAAGGGGACGGCTAGCAGCCCTGGATCCTAATGCTGATATTAGTGATAGTTTCCCTGCCCTAAACAACATGCGTCTGCCATTTGCGAATCCTCCCCCTCCCCGGGAACACGTTCTCAAACCTGTCAGAAGGTTTTGGAGTAAGTAGCTATATGCTTTAAAATATTTATTTTTCACGAGAAAGACACCCCTTTTGCCACCAATAAAAGACTCATCCTAAGTTGTTCCTTTCGGTTTGTCCTTTATCTATATCGTCTGTCCTCTCCATGTAATCAGATTTTAATTAATTAGCACTTCACATATATACGACTTGAATTTGGTTGATATGTTCTTTGCCATTGACATCACATTCTTAAAGTTATGGGATTTATAAGTGATCTTTGCAATTTTGTTAGGATGATGTCCCAAAATCATCCTTTTGCAAACAAGCATAATTTAGCAGACACTTATCTTTTATCCATTAATGTGGATCTTGTAGTTTTGGAACACCGTTTCCATGGGTGAATTTATATGGCAACATTTTTTGCATGACTGCATAGAAATTACGCGACTTTCGTGTGCATATATAAATACACGAAACGTGATCAGATATTTGAGCCATTGATGTCAATTGCATATCTTGTGTGTATTTGTGTGTATGCTATTTAAACTTAGATGTTTGGTCTGCAGTAAGGGCATACCGTATGCATTTTTTCGTCTTCAATCAAATTACGACATTGTTTCAATACTATGAAAAATAAATTATACTCGATATCATATAGATACCTTTTGTAACATATCACATAAAAAAGTATTACTCTAGGAAAAGGGACGAAATATTGCTAAAACTGTCCATAATGTTTAATATTAATTGGGGCTTTCTGGGGACAAGGGCAATTTAACGTTAGTCATTCAACGTGACATACCCATGATCTCTAGAATAGGTATTATTTGGTCTTCAGTACAAAATGACACTCTCGAGTAATGTGAATTCAAGCTCTAAACTTCAACAGATTTAATACTAATATTGCCCTTTAAGGGCAAACGGAATTGAACATTTTCCGTGTTGAAATATTTGTACGGGCATGGGAAATATTATACTAAGCTGCCTGAGCAGCACATACACTTACTAACCAACACGCCGTTTAAACTGACCAAAACCCAGGCATCTGCTCACCAACACCTTCACCTACTAAACAACGAAAAAAGTATTAACAAATGCAAACAAACTTCCATGTCAAGGATAGGCGTGATTATAGACATACAAACATCCATGAAAGCGTTAGGAGTCCTAACATATGCACAAACATACTTTCATATCTTAAAAGGACAGTAATGCTAACATATACAAATAACAACAATAAAAAGGGAAGGAGTGCTTAAGATAAACATAAACAGCAATGAAAATAGTAGGTGTTCTTATATCGATACACGCAAACATTATACTGTCACAAGAGAGTAAGAGGGTTTACACGCTAGAGACATCTTAGGGAGTTTAAGTTTAAATTCTAAAAGACATGAATTATATATGAAAGTTAAGTTTAATATTAATGTGACCCGTCCGGGGTCAAACTGAATCGAACACTAAATATACATGTTGAAATATGTCATGGGGAAATATAATATTAAAACTAATTTGACTGACTAAAAGATACGCATACTAATCAACTTGGACTGACCAGAATCGATTCATCTAGCAACCAACACCTACACTTACTAACCAACGAAAAGGCTATGAATGCTAATACAACCATTCATGTAAATACTATGTGTGCCCATACAAATGCGCATAACATTGTATGAATAGGATATAAGTGCTCGCCCATGATCAGCACAAACATCCATGCAAACTTTAAGAGTTCTAGCACATACACTAATAACACTATTACCTCTCTAAACGATAGTAGTTTTTGTGCATATATACACACAAACATCCATGAAAAGGGTAGAATATTAAAACCAGTCTATTTTATTTCTTAAAAGGATAGTAATATATATACAAATATTCATGAAAATGGTGTACGTGCTTCACGATACCTAAAATCACTCAAATAAAGATAGGGGCAGTTATATACATTCACGAAACATACTATTATACTGTCACACATAAAAGAGTAAGAAGGCTTATACACTAGAAACATTTATGGAAGCTTGTGTTTTCGTTCTAAAAGAGAGAAGAAATTAAGAAATTCTGGATTTTTTAGTATTATACCTCTCTTCCCGAAAGATCTGGGTAGCCCTGAAAATGACTCATAGTTGTTGTTTTGGGTAGTTGATGTTATCGATATCAGGACAAATGTGTCTCCTGGGCCATTTCGACAGCAGGTGCACATCGGACTGCAGTCAGTCCATCTGCCACGAAAACAGCGAGTCTAAAAATTGGACTATCTGCCTATAACTCCCAATTTTCCACTTGAGTGGTCGGAATGTTCTGTCTGCTGTTATTGTTGCTCCTGTTGCAAGAGATAATCAGTCTTTTTATTTCCTGTTACGTCAACCTTTGTTGGACCTTTCTCCCATTTTGGTTGAGGCGTGGAAATTGCCTCTTCCGCTTCTCCCAGTCCATTTCCTTTTCCTCCGCTCAAATCCTCTTCATCGTCTCTGTTTCCTACTACATCACTTCTCTAATAAGTCCCTACGCTGTACTGAACGCTACAATTTCCCTCTTCAGGGTACCTTGGTTCGGATAGCACTTCGTTTTCCCCACCCGTTCCAAGAGGTGTTCCACTCTTTTCAACAGGCACGTGACTTTACTCAACTTCCCAACTTGGTAGTGTTATCTGGTCATTTTATTTTGATTGGCCGAAGGTAAATGGAAAGACATATTATTTCGTACGCTTTAAGCGCGAACATAAATGAAAAATATAACTCAGTGGAGACGCTATGGTGAAAGAAAATATCCTCTTATAAATTCAAATACCGACAGATGTCAAATACCGACAGATGTAAAAAAGAAAAGAACATGTACAAACTGGTTTTATAAACAACCCATACAATCAAAGCCATTTTTCCAAACAAATTCTTTTCAAGTAAGCCTCGCTAACGCAATTATGAATGAAGAGGGGAGATTGTGGCTAGTCATTTGTCTTCATGTATAACTGATAGATACTCAAAAGTCTTGAAGATGAACATATTTACAAGGCTGACAACATTGTGGACTAAGACTAGACTTCGAATGGTTTATTACAGTTTCCTTTTCCATTGGCGAACACGACGCTTTTGAGTTAAAATATAAAGATGGGATTAATTTGCAACCAAAACAACATCTCGATATTTTTATCATTTATAGAGAAATCACGTCCTAAGTCAATGAACATATATTCTAATGATAATCCAAAACTGGGTCCAGGAATAAAATGCATGCCATATTGTCCACACCCCATCAAATCTAATCCTAGTAAGCTCACATTATTGAATTGAGTGGATACAGCATTTCTCTCATACGGAATATGATATCGTCTTCGAGAGGTGATAAGCCATAGAAATCAAAATATTTCACGCTGTATTTGTTGAGAAGAAAACAGCTACCGAATGGGTTCTGGGCAATGGACCTCGACCATATTGATGACATAGTCTCGAACGTCTTTAAGGTTTCAGTGAGGAAGTTGATCTTTAACACACGCCAGTGGATTCTAAGAATCTGTGTACGAGCTGTGAGTCAGAAGCTAATGAAGTTCCTATGTATTTATAGTCTCTTACAGAAAAATAGTACTGGATTCACATTTTACTTTTCTTGAAAAAGATCTATCAAGTAAGTCGATAAACGAAATACACAGTGCTTTGCTACAGGAGGGCTTCGATGGGTTTAGTCTCCAAAGAAATCAATGTATGTAGAAAATGGCCACTTAAGTCTTTAGCCCATTGTTTCATGGTTGTTGCATCTGAAATGAGCATTAATTCTTCTTCCAGATACGCTTCCAACATTTTTTAAACTTATCATCAAATAGTGGCCGTGTTACACTTGAACAGGACGACAGATTTGACACAATTACCATTGTTTTCGGGCCAGGAGCGTGATTCTTTTAACCAAGAGACGAGAAAAAACAGTAGTTTAAATGTTGTTTGTATTCTGGCCATCGTGACGTCATGGATGTGTATTTTTTTCCCCCTTCTTTTTCTCCTGATGTGTTGTGTGTTTGTTGCAGTTAATGTTCTGGATAGAAGCTATTATCCTGTCTGCCTGTGTCCATGAATTCGTGTTCCATGTTTTGTTTCAATAGTTTACGATGACTTATCTCCGACTATTGATTTACACTATTGTGCATGCAAGATAACGTTCACTGTGTTATCCAGAGCATGTGCAATGTAATTGTAATTCGGCGCAACCTTGATTACAGAAGTCTTTGTATTGAGACCTTAAATATCCACGAATAGTTTTGGTCTGTCGTAGTCTTTGTCGAGAATCAGCATTCTTATACTGTTCAAATACAAATTGTTTTAAAAAATGTTGAAATTCATTTGTTGATTGAGTTTCACGTGCGTATCTACAAAATACTTGTATATGAGATATCGCAACTACAAAGGTAAACTAAGAAATCTCTCTTCTAAAGTATCCATGGGAATAATATTATGCACCCACAAACGGAAGGTAATAATAGCACGGAGATCGTCTGGCAATTTCAAAGTAAGCTGCATTTTATACTTCAATACTTTAATGTCACACCACAAATGAAACAGAATACTAGACTAGATTTACTTCTCTCACGTAGATAAACCCATGTTGGGTCCTTCCAAATATTTGTGCATTTCCCTTTAAGCGGTTGGAATCGACTTGCCAAACAAAAACAGCCAAACAAAGCCAAACGTAACATGTAATTGTCTTTGATTTGTTATTCTCAATGACATTGAGGTTTCAAGAGTGATATGTACGAGGATGCCATCCATAAATGGGCACGCGTACGGTATACCTTTCGGTTGTAGGGTAGCAAAATCGTGCTGCATTGCTTATGTCTCAGGATGCAGCATCTCTAGTGCCGCAAGACACACCATTACTCTGGTCGCATAGCGCAGCATCGCACTCGACTTCAGCGAACGTGGAGACAGTGGATCTATAACATTACTTCTGTGTGTAATTCAATATTCTTAGCTGAAGTCTATGGACACAAACATATTTTTGTCTTAAAACTTATACCCGAGGTAAGTACTTTCACTGTGCTGTGTTGTGTGCGGAAGACGTTCATTTCTCATAGACAGTCTGATGCACTTTTTCCAAAAGTTTACTGACAATCTGACGATTTGGCAAATGTACAATTTAAGAACAATGGTAAGAGCTACCAGAAGTCAATGTAAACAGCAGACAAAACACATTTCGGTAAAAAAAAATAAAAAATAAGATGATAAAAAGAGTGGAGAAAGGGACTTTTGTGATGTACATTTCTTTGTGATTGTTATTGACACAAATATTCCAAAACGTAGGCGTATCCATATCTTGACTTTTTGTCTTTCCTTCTCATAGCATTGATATGTTTTTCACATACTCATAATTTTGCAATGGGGTTTGTTCTGTCTGTTCTGGCAAATTCCCCGTTCCGTATGTTTTTTAAACCATGGACTTGTCATCACCAGATGTAACTGCGATAAATCTTCCAACGCCTAAGTCCTACGGCTGACGCAGTAGTAGTCGTCGTGACTCTTGTCGCTGCTGGCTTTTCAGTGGCTGTCATCGATGTAGCCATGGAAGTTTTAGAATTCTAGGATTGTAATGGTCTCTTTCTATAGGATAGTGAAGGTTTCTTTCTCTTGTGTTTCGACAGTGAAGTTTCGTATATTTTTCTCAGGTGTTTTATCTCCGTCCAATTGTCCTATTCTTTTTCATCTTATTCCAGTAAAAAAAATATCTAGCTCTTCCTTCTGTTTATGTAAACTATGTCGGATCTGAATAACGGAAAAAGAGGTGAAGGTGGCACCGGCACAATACTTGTAAAGATCAGGAATCGCAAAACACCAAATCCAAATGGAATAACATTCTCTAGAGCACCAGTAGCTGTACTCTAATTCCGAGTCTAAGACGTATCCATTGCAGGCAAACCCCAATCGTAATGTCTTCATTTCAGCCATGTTATACTTATTCATAGTGTTA
>JAECUM010069895.1:0-14083 GCA_016617855.1 Megalonaias nervosa | reverse complement strand
ATGACATAATGTTAATCATGTAACTGAAAATACCCTTTACAATAGGAAATGTTCCTGTTGTTTCTCAATCATTTTTGTATTTTATTTTTATTTTAGACACCTTCCCCCTGATCCACCCCTGTCCTAATCTGTGTCTGGATGCCCTTAAGGAAGTCATTTAAACTATGTCATAACGATAACCCACTCAATTATGTTTCTTAGATGCTTAGAGGCTTGATTACCTTTGTAAATTTTGTGACTAATTTTTATGTTGGGTACAACATCGGAGTCGGTTTCATTATCAGTAACATCAGGTTTGATAATGATATGGCTGTAGCTCATATATCGATGTATTACGAAAATTATTAAGAATATGTAAGAAGTTCTCACCAGTAGAAGATACTCATTACAAAGCAAAAAGACTTATGTATGTTTTTAAAACCACACAATATAAAGCAAATGCCCATATCTGAAGTTTAGCCTTTATGGACAAATGCTGCAAATTGTGAACGAGCATATGTACATATTACGTATCATTCCCTTCCGATTTGTAAGATTCTATGAGATATGCTTCTAAGGTATATTAAAACAGGTTAAATAGGTGTACAATTGTTGCCTATGAAATAATTTTGTAAGAGCTTCAATTGTGCTTCTCTCTGAATAAGTTATTAAGGTTCTATAATTGCACGGTTAAATGTCGATTACAGCAATGAATTTAGGTTTCCATCGGATTATGGAACGAATCATAGCGAGTCGTTAATGTCCATGAATAACAATGTTAATAGCCTTTGTGTGTTACTTAGAAAAATCGTATTCAGTTAGAAATCAAATTACCAAACTACCAGTAGGACTAAAAGACCATTGACAGAAATTTTTCACTTTGCATGCTATCGAACTTCATCAATAATTATCTGATGAAGCAAACTTTTCCAGCGATTCGTTTTGTCATATCTTGAGTGAAATTACTTGCTTTTTGCACAATGGCTGAAGCCGGAATTCAAGTTATTATTATTATTATTATTATTATTATTATTATTATTATTATACATTCCATAACGTTAGTATCAATATATGTGGACATTTAAGACGGACCAATACCAAGCCGTGTAACCCATATAAACAGTATTGAATGTCGTGCACTGTGATGTCACAATGAAAGCACCGGATGTTTGAAAATAATTGATACTACCTTAAAATGGCAGTAATTAGACACCAAGCCTGTGGAGGGAGATTGCCGGCGTAATTCTATGCATGTATTTTCTGTTTAGAATATCCTATATTGTTCTATTCTGCATTATTCTATTTTGCATTTTACTGTGTCAATGAGGTACATCCCCATACCAGCCAATTTTTTTTTCTTAAATATATATGCGTCATATTGAAATACTGCAATTTAAAAATTTCATATTCCATGAGCATAATTTTAATATTACTTCGTCAACATTTTATAATGCCATCCATTTCTAAGTCTTCTCGTTGCATTCTGACATTTCATTTGATTACATATTAACTTTTATAACGGCAAAAAATATCTAACATCGAAGATGTTACGATCTACCATAGCGCAAGTTACAACTAGGATGTTCGGCATAATGCAGGTTGGAATATTGTAATCATCGCCAACTGTTGCTATAACAGATATTACTTCAAAGACCCATTAATACAAGAGGTCGAGGTCTTAGATTAAATCGCTGCAGGAGAACAACTATCCTGAGCCCAGTGTATTGCATATTCTAAGCACATACGAAAGAGCAGCAGATACCCTGTTTAACCTATGAGAATTAGTTAACTTGCTGTGTTGATCGAACGATCGATAGAACACTCTTATTTATTTTGATAGAGATCCAATCCAACTATATTGGCTTAATGGCCTACACTGTCTTTAAAACGTCTCTATTTATTTATTTATTTATTTATTTATTCGTCTGAACAGGTTGATTTTGGATCGGGGGTTGTTTTTTGCAACCTCGCCCAAATCGGAAAATCATTAGATACAGATACTGACGTAAATATAAATTGTATAGCATGATCTAGAAAACATTTCAGTGTAGGGAATTTATATGAATTCAGTGTTTGTAAGACTAAGTATGTTTCGGTTTATAATAAAGAAATATTTATTAAATTGCATAGGAATTAACGATAACGATCTAATGAAGTTACATGGTAAGCCTACGCTGACTTTCAGGCTCCTTGAAACTAATTGCATAGTTCAGTTAATTTAATATTTTTGCTTTTCGTGTTCGAGGCGTTATTTAGGAACATTCCGAGTTACGTACCACGTTTTATCGCATTTATATTAAGGAACAACAATTTAAAGTTCTGGGGCAGGTATCTGACACTTTTAAAACAAAATTTCATTCTGTGACTTGCCAGAAACAATATTTATAACAAAATAATATCATACCTTATCCATTACATTATCTGAAGAAAAAAAAATATCTTGACATAAATGAAAAGAAATTATCTAAGCTCAAACGAAAATCTCCCACCCACCCCGCCGAAAGTAACGGTCAGTACTTTATCGCAGATGATTTTGCTATGTATGTACTAATTGATGTATAGATTGCAATCTGAAGCTGTAACTAAAGTGGAATGATTAAGCTTACACTGAAATCCTGTGAAAGATAGGTGCTGATATTAGAGAGCTTGCTGATGAAACTAGGAAGTGTTGACACTGAAGCCTACAATTTACTACAGACAGTTTTGATATAATAGCCAGGGAAGCGTTGAATGGGGTGCCAACACCTGGGTAAGACACCTCTTTCATACTGAGATGTTGACGCCTACTATAAAAGCGACAGACGGTATCATACTCGCAATTTCTCGCATGTTTCTGCGAGAAAATAGTGATAAAACCCTACTGTCAGTTGTTTTCTAGAGACTAAACGGCGATATGAAACTAGATATACATAGCAGTCACTGGTGTAAACAGGCGGGGATGGGGTGGGGATGGGGTGGGGATGGGGTGGGGGTGGGGTGGGGATGGGGTGGGGGAAGAATTCAGAATCATCATCAGACTATGTACTTTTCACGTACGGTAAAAATTATGCCTATTAATAAAGATTTTTTTTTCTCCATTAAATAATAGTTTCACATTTGATCATCAATTCCTGATATTTTTAGATCGAATAGATAAACAGTCTTGGTTGGATAGGGTCAAAGAGGAATCATTTTTCACATGCTTTGATACAGAGGTGAGAGTCACATGAGTGGGTATTCATTCCTAAACAACGTAGTTTACAGGGAATGTTAGGCCATGACGTCAAACTTGATTATTTCTTTACACTGGTCAGTGAGAAAGGTGAAGGAGGTACAAAGGCAAGGCCTTTTGTTGTTCAGAGCATTGTGCCAAAGGTGCTTCTTTATCTTCTTCCAAAGTTTGACTTTGTTGTTGTTGTTGCTGTTCTTGATGATCTATTTTTACTGGGTAGATATACATAACAATATTTTATATGACTGAAATGCTAGTAGTCCAGGATTACAATTCTGCAAATGTTGATTCCGATGGTATTGTCGAATGCAACAAAAATTATCACATTCACCGTGGTGTCGAGAATGTGTGATAGCAATCGAAATATCTTTGATCAGTGGTTCCGTTGAAAGCCGTTTTGTTGCGATTGCAGATGGAGTGAAATTTGGGTACCTGCCAATGGGATGCATGATGTTTTATCTTGTATAGGAGTCCAGCAGCAGTGTTGAAGCTTTTCACTTCCACTCGTCAAATGAGATATTTTGCCCCTGGTCAGTGTGTTACCGATGTTGATTCTTACTCTAGATAAGATTTCTGCACATCGTACGTGCAATCTGACTCCTTCAATTTTGCTTCTGAAATTGTTGTCGTTGGCCATCAGATAAAAGGCGTCACTACCCTGCTTCAGTCTTCTATGCACATCAGCTGCATTCAACAACTACTTGTACTACAGCCACATATCAAAATTCAAAATATGCATCATTTCCAAACCGCAACCTTGTTTTATTTTCTTTTGTTGTTACCAAATCTTTGTTTTATGCCAACATCAATATCGGCATTAGATGCCGTGCCCTTGAACTTGCCAAGCATGTGGGATTTTCACGCAGGAAATCACTTTTCCGTGAGTGAGCAGATTCTTTATATAGGCCAGGTAAGGGTTCATCTCCATGCTGCTGCTGACTAGTTTCTTTTTCAGTCAACTTCAATGTACAAACGATGTACGCTATTGTTGATGGAAAGTACTCTGGTAGGTTGGTCGTGATTTCATTTTGTCATTTCGGACCATTTCATCTAGAAGGTTGTGGTAATTGTTATTCAGGTCAATATAGGTTTCGATATAGCCCTTAAGATGTCACTCATTTGGATCCTTAGTAAAAATGAATAGCATCGGATCATATTCTACTCATGGCAATTCGTGGATCGTCATCGTCGTAGGTAGTATGGCAAACAAGTCAAATTAGGTCTTGAAACATCCTTGCTTTAAATATCGCAATAGAAACTTTCACAGTGTCTTACCTTTTAGTGTATCTTCTTGCCTGGATCGTATTTTCTGGGCGTTTCTCTGTCTCTATCCTTGCCACGTCTTTACATATATGTGGGTGTCAGAACAACCGCTTCAACGAATATGTAATGTACTTTCATATAACTTTCCCAAGGTCCAAAGAGTTTTTTGTTTTCCGGTCTTAATCAGCACATTTTCCCCACACAAAGCAACGCTTCTTTGAGGTTTTGTCAATCGGCTATCAGGTTTTGGATGTGAGTTTTTCCTTGCGACGACGTTTAAAATATTCAGTCTGTCATGGACAAAAGATTTCAAGACCGGTGCGACGGTACTAAAGACAAGTTTGAGCATACTGCCTAAGCCATATCCTAGCCATCTATCTATTGCTGGGTAAACGAAATACAAGGGTAACAATTCACTAGAGGATCATTTGCGAGAATCAAGCCTCACCGTAAGGTTTTATTTGGCGAATGCTCTCTCTAGTTTGAAAATCCCTTTATACCAAAATTCACGCTGTCAAAGTAGATTTTGGTAGCGGGATGACAGTGCGGACAAACAAATTATCGGTTTACACGCGTGTTTTCTACTTTTGTTTGTTAGTACTAGTCACACAATCCACTTGAAATCACTCTTAGCGAATGAGCTGTTGTATTTTTTTCCATCACATTGTATTCTACCACAAATGAGTAAACAAGCATTAGGTTGAGTCTTTCATTCGGTCTGATGGAGTATCGAAAATATATGAATGAAGTGTTGTATTTCTTGTAATTGTTGACGTTAATGTCTTTTGGTTGAAGAGTTAAGTTACTGTTCCCAGATGTTGAGTGCAAAACAATATCCACCAGGAATTCTTATCTCGGACATATATTTGTTTGGACTCGTCTGCGAATAGATTTTCTTTTCTTTTGTAAAAGCCAGGAATAATTTTGTACAAATGTAACTGTAAATTTTCATCTAGTTCTTCCGCAACGAAAACTAATGTTTGATTCCCGGTGATATTTAAAGATCTAAGTTAGGTGAGTGATTTCTATCAACGCTTCCTAATGGGCTTAATGTTCCAGCTGCTTGCATTTGTAGTTAATCTTGTTATTGCTATTGCTGGAGTTACCGTTCCTGGTGTAACCATTTGTAGCATGCTAGTTGTACCGATGTTGCAGGTCGACAATCGATTGAAAAGAAAATAATACAAGATAATAATACAACTGCAAAGTAAAATTTCCACTGTTGCTTATCGCTTCTTGAAAATTCAACTATTCGGTAGATGCTGCAATTACACAATACAACTACGATCGAATACAAAATGACGATTCGACTTGTTCGGTATACATTCTACACAATATACCCATTGCTGTTGCTACAGCGTTTCTTTTAGTGACTCGTGTAGCAATGACACTGGTGAGGATGACACGAAATTTAGTTACATTGTTATCAATTATTTTCAATCGATGACTTTTACAACTTGGATACAACTTTTTCATGTTGTGTTGAATTGTCAAGGATACTTTCAACGTCGCCATCATCACCATCTCTCTTGGTCATTAGAAGAGCACAGGGAAGTACAGTGTTCCTTTGATTTTTACGTTCCTATCTACCGATTTGCAGATTAGTGGGTGACATCCACGGACTTGTTTAGGCAAACGAAACGAGTTTTTTTCCTTAGCTGGGTAAAGATCAGTTACCCAAAGTTCGTTTTGTTCTTCCGATGCGAACCCAATCTCCCACGCTCAACGAAATGTAAGATAAAGATGAATATTGTTATGAACTTTGTTTTTATTCATTTTTGTTTCTGATTTCTTGAGGGGTTGCAAAAACACTGTCAAACAATCCCGTTACAGTTTAGGTCATTACTTCTGATACAGCGATGGTACGATCGATCGCAAGCATTCAAAATATGTGTAACAACATATTTATGTATCTTAGACAGTGCTGAAGTACAAGATATCTCCAGATGCTTTCTTTCAATACTGTTTGAAACCATCTGATTAAACTAAATTTACTTTCTGGCTGTTCGGTTTTTTTATTTTCGATTTTTGCTATTGTGCACAATATTATTCTGGCTTTCCTTAGTATCTGGGAGCTTGCAGTCGCAGTAAATGTTAGTCAGTTAATTATCCCTGTTCAATAGGTCGACCATGTTTTAATATTCTTCTGATGTTATTCATTGTAGCGTGAGATTTTGCTTGTATGATGAGCAATTGGAGTCGATGATGATGGCTAAAACGGGTTCCTTTTTGACTTCTTTATACACTTTCTTCGATTCTTATACTCATAAGGGTGGCGCTAGCATCATCTTTCTGACCGATGCTTTCATATCTTGTGCAACAGGTATAGACCTATACGTCGTTGTGAAACCTCCCTGCTCTAAACTTCTGGAAATCTATCATATCTTCTCTCTAACTTCTCTTCCTCCTCGTGTTCCCCTCTGTCTCTCAACGTGGCCATTGAATGTTAAAACGAGTGACGTTGAATCTTTTGCTAACGTTATATATTTATTAGTCGTTAGTTTTAATGAGGATTGTTACCATTGCAGTTGTTCAGATCGTTTACTGCATATCATAGTATCGTTGATCAAACACACCATACTGTATCTGGTGATCAGTTTTTCGTCGTGTAGAAGTCGATGATGTTTGCTGTAGTAAATGTAGACATGATTGGTAAAACGTATATAATCTAATTCTAGTTCCTTTGCATTCATTTGAGAATATTTTCGTCAACTTGCTTTCGTAATGCATCGTTTCTCAAGGATTGTTATACATTGGCTGTATCTGTGATTGCTCCCTTTTCAGTAGCAGCTTTGCTTTCTCATCAAAGTTGTGATGGTACTTACATTTCAATGTACTGTGTAGTTTAAAGCTGTCTTGCACGATAATTTTGAAGAAGGTGCAGTATAGTCCCATACCATTGCATTTTGTCCGGTTTAGACAAGTCCCAACGATCCAGCAGGGACTAAAATTGTTGTTGTAAGCGAGCCGTCCCAATGACAGTATGATTCAGTTGCAACTGTGCGATCCAATGGTTGTACCAGTGGTAGAAACCGATGCAACATTTCTAGGCGACAAAAAAAATAATTATTTTTTACTTGAATACTGTAAAACACTGTACATTTATTGTCATTCGAAAATGAAGTGTTGTATTGTCCAAATGCGAATGAACAAATCCTCCTAAATTAGTATCATCCACCGCTACCAACAAAGAAACACCTACTTTGTCAAACAACAATGTCATCAGCATTTTCTTACCGTTGAATATGCACTTTTTTCTTTTTCGTCACTGGAATATTCTGTGTTTCAAAGTGTACAACGACCTCGTTCTAATCACTGTTTTTTGTCTTCGTAAATGAAAGGCTTGTATCAAAACATTCAAATGACATTCAGAATATAGATAATTTGTTTACAGGCATTTTTAAATATCTGCATTCGCTGTGGTGCTTTGTCTTTGCATTTTTCTGGATGTATTTGTCGTACTCTGATGACGACGGCGATGCCATAATATATTGTAGCAGATTACCATGTGTAATTACACAGGTACACGTGCGCACTTGCTATATGAACATCATACAAGCTTACATTCGGACACTGGACGAGTAAAGAGAAAACCTTCAGAAGGACTAAATCAAGCAAATGTTTACTTTCACAGATCGACTTAGCTCGTAACCTACTTGCTTCGTCTTGAACTTTGGCACTTTCGTGTTCTAACTGCAGTGTCTCTTTTCTCTTGGTGGTAATGATCCTTTTGGAATCTGTAGTGATATTCTTCTTCCTCTTCTTATGTGTCTCCATATTTCTTTTTTTTTTGGGGGGGGGGGGAGATTGCTTTTCATAGTAGCGGCATCTCTTCGATCCGCCTTTGTTTTTCTTTCCCTTATTCTTTGTCCCATTGGAATCCCATCACTGAAACGAACAAATAATAATACCTTCCTAAAAGTTCACTTACGTCTGGTTTAAAATTAATTCGGTGCTTGGTCAAGGTACCAATTCTTTGATCTGCAAGTTGTATTTTTCCACGTATGCGTTTATAGTTTACAGAACAACTGTTTACTATTCCACGTATGCGTTAACAGTTTACAGAAAATGTTTATAAACAACATTTCCGTTTTTTAAGAACGTGAATGTGTCTTTATGATCAAAATAATCCAGATCAACACTTCAGTGAGACTATCTTCTAGCAAATATGAATGCATATTTGCATCTTTATTGCTACTGATATCATACAGTGCTCTAAGCAATTTTGCTTAATTAGATTTGAGTGGTGTTTTGTTGAACAAAAATGGTAATCCTCGATGAGTAATTAACGAGGCATTTTACTCTGAGGCGGAATGGAACGAAAATGACGACATGTTAATTACGTA
Organism: Megalonaias nervosa; assembly: GCA_016617855.1. Classification (NCBI taxonomy): domain Eukaryota; kingdom Metazoa; phylum Mollusca; class Bivalvia; order Unionida; family Unionidae; genus Megalonaias; species Megalonaias nervosa. The sequence continues at coordinate 5,284 of JAECUM010069895.1, read as the reverse complement.
TCACTTTCATGAAACGAATTGGTTAAAAGTCAAACAGGTGTACTGGATTTCTTATCGATCAGTGGCATTGTCGTAGACATTATTAGTTAGTGGCGTTGACCAACTCTTTTCTTGAGATGAAAGATTAAACAGCACCAAATAATATGCACTGAGACTGAAGGAACAATGCGCTTTGCTTTTTTGGATTAAATTTAGTGTGATGTAAAAGACACTGATACTGTGATGATAACTTTTGTCGTATAAACCAGAGTTCTCATCTTCACCTAACATGTTATCGGAGATGACAAGATGAGTATAACTGGAGCCAGACATATTTCTATAATCTTTTCTGACAGTGCCACTCTGGCAGCATAACACTTACATCGAGTCGCTATGCTCTTACAAGTTATTTCTGCAGCAAGTACACATTTTGGTTTTAAACGTTTTGCCTCGGTCTGTTCAGAATTTATATAAAATGTAATAACAATCTTATCAAAGTAGTAGCACAAATACAGCATTAAAACCTTGTATATTTTCTTACAAAGACATCATAAAGGGGTTTTCGTTTTAAAAAAAATTTGTCAAAATTAAGTAGACGTATTTAAATACTTTTTAAAAATAAACATTCATTGTATATGATAAATAAACTGTGAATATACATGAGTGAAAGCAATGTCTTAGTATTCGAATCCAAAGTAGGCCACACACAAATCAGTTCAAAATATACAGTACTGATCTAATAAGAACTCTGAATGGTTTAGAATAAACTATGCCAGTACAATAATGAAATAACATGTTTTAATTAAAAAAAGAAATAAATCCCATAGGTTATTAAAACAGAGTGTTGTTAGAATGTAAACTAAAATGATATATAATATAATGAGAGAAAACTAAATAATTCTTTAATCTACCTAAACATTGATAATTTTTACGTTCATTGTATGCCAGTAAAAACAATAGACTGACAAATGATAACAAATTTCAATGGAAGAAAATATGATCGAAAAACCAGACAATAGTGACAATGGTCGTATACTTGAAGTGAATTTAAAGATACCAACATATCGAGATCAGCATGATTATTTAAGGTGTGTTACCGTTGCATTTGAGAAACTTGCATCAGATGAAAAATAATCTACATTTGGAAATAAATTGATAAATGATTACAAGAGGACAATGCCAAAACTATTGTGAACACTGATAAACGAGAACAGATATGTAAAATACAGAACCCTATATCCTGACGAGGACAATGCCAACTGAACATATACTGTTGTGAACACTGGTAACCAAAAACAGTTATGCAATACAGAAACCTAAGCATTACGTGCATTTTAAATTAAAACTAAAGATAACGTACAAAAAGAGTTGTCTTCTTGGAACGTCAACCTTGGCTGAAATCATACAGCGACGTAAATATTAGTTTGGGAAACAGAGCTAAAGAGTTGTCTGATTGGAACGTCAACCTTGGCTAAAATCACATATCGAATTAAATACTAGTTGGACACAGAGCTAACAGTGACGTCAGTGATTATGGCACTTGTGTCAAACTAAAATAATATTTTATCCAATTTACCAGAAAATATTTTTGAAATACAATTGCGTTGGAATAATGTGTTTAAACTTGATCCATTGCTGGTAGAAGAGACACAATGTGTCTTAATTTCTCATGAAATAATTGTCCTGATTAGAACATGCGTTAGTTTATGACTAACAAAAGCTTTCATATGAGCAAAGCTATTCGTAATCTACTATATTAATTTGGCCCTGTCCATTTGTTCCTCCAGATGTCCTGCTCACATTGTTAAAAAATAATTTAATAATTTGGTATGGTTACGTGTCATTTGGAAATAAATTTTCCTGAAATTATAGAGCAATGGTCACTTTTTTTGACAGCTTCATGGTGTTCATCAGTTGGGACTGTTTACACTTTTTAAGATTCAAATACCGTCTGTTATCCTCTTGTTTGAGTTTTAGAATGATTTAGTGAGAAAGAGGTTTTCAATGTTTTTCAGCAAATGACACTGAAAGCTGAATTCGATCTGAGGTCCTTCTGTCAGTGTCTATATCAATAAATTTTTGAGACTTTTAATGAGCACCAAATAGTCAACCACACCAAAGGCTTTTATTAAAAATATCAATGACGATTGCGCCAGTAACTTCGCTAGTAGCAACTGCTCTGTAAATTTTGTCAATACAGTTTAGCATGAATGCTTTTGTGGGAACCTTATTGTGATGTATTGTGATTTATGGAGGAGTAGGTACTACCTAAGATACCCTTTCCGGCATGTTTTTAAATATTGTTGGAAAGTACAGGTAGAACAGATATGGGTTGAATGTTAAATAGGTCATTGTTCGTATTTACCTTATAAATAGCGAATAAGTTAGCAAATTTTAATGACTCTGGAAATTTACAGAACGTGATACTATAGTTAATTACTTTTTTCATTTATTCACAGATGGAGAATTTTGGAGCGAATTCCATCTAGACCCTCAGATTTGTTAGCATCTGTTTATTAATAATATCAGTATTATCAGTTAACGAATTAGGTCGATATTAAAATGAATATAATTGACCACCCTTTCATTCACGAATACAGTACTTTTATCAATGTTAGGTTCTATACAATGGGATCTACCGAGTGTTTAGAAAATATTAGTAAACACAGAATGGTTTGCATTCATCATCATCATCATCATCGGTGTAAATAGTGCCATCAGCTATAATTCCAGATGGACTGGTTTCGTAGAAAGTAGTTCTTGCAAGTGATTACAGGTGGTCTGTTATCAGAGTTTGAGGCGATGGTTCTTTGAAAAAGGAGCATTCATGTTTTACAGTGAGGAATTTGGCTTTGTTCCGCCGTAAACGATAATTGGTAAACTCGTAAATATTTATGATAACAGTTTCTTTATATTGCATTTGAGTTGTTTCATAAGATACCATTCTGGTTGTTTTGATCGTTTAATTATTTTGATTCGTATTGGGGCGTGCTTATTTAGAATAGTAAAACAGTGGTCCTTGAGAGATCTAGGTCTATTTTAGAGAAGGCAGTGGGCTAACATTTTGACACAGTTCAGAGATAAATTCATTTTCAGGAAATTATTTAAACATCCATATTGATTATAGGAGTGTGAACTATTTTTTGTGAGTTCGGTTTCTTCGATTTTCACATTCGGGATAATGATCACTAATAGAGAAACAGGGTCTCGTAGAGAGATTGTTAGGTTGGGTTTGCAGATATGGTCGATCAGAGTAGAAGCACAGGATGATACTCTTGTCGGAACATTGATTATTTGTTTAAGTTCGTGCGGTTGTGTCATAAAAAACCATTTAGTGTTATTTAAAGTCTCCCATGATAATGACCTCATTGCTAAAAACGAGATCATTCAATGATGAGAGAGAAAAGAACAGAGAGACAGAGAGAGACGGGGGGAGAGAGAATTAGAAGGTCGGTAAGTAGAGAAGATATCAATAGATTTGCTACCGAGTAAACTTTATTCGATCCATATTGATTCTACAGCGGGTATGTCGAAATCGATTTTTCTGCTGTAAGTTACTCTGTCTGAATTGTACATTTCATTGGAAAGGCGAGATGTACGCCAATGTGGCGGTGGATACCTTGGCGTCGATCTCGCTTTTTCAATGACATGTTACTAACACAAATAGCACATTCAGGTACATTACAGTCAAAAATATTTTCGCACAGACTAATTACAGCCAGGCTGGGTTCATTTTGTTTGTAAGTATTAGGTCATTTGATTTTGGTAAGACGTGTCTTGTATTGAGGTTGGTTAGTAGCATATCTCTCTTTTTAAAATCAAAGAGTGTACGATGTACATTTTGTTCCAATTGGCGTAGGATCGACGACATTCCTAATTTTTATTTGTAAAATAGAGGAAGAGACATTAAAACCATAGCATGTACAGTAAGAAATAATACATTAGATGGAAAACACTCAAGCAAATACCACTGAGAGCATGATACTTATTTGGGACAGAAGTACCTAATGTTTAGAATTCCAGGTAGGTTTGTCACGCCTGTCATGTATACACTGTTGCTTAATCAATGTTTTGTTGAGTTTTTTAAAATAATTTTCCAGAGACTTAACAAACAGTTATTGTCCAAAATCTCTATCGATTTATATATAAAGATAAAAATATACACCAGAACAGAAAACAGAGTGGAACGTGCTAACGTTATTTCGTACATGAAAATAAGTGGGAACAAAAAATGAAGTTATGCACGGATGAAATATTATCATACAGGATTTGGAATTTTTTTGTTCCTCTAAAGAGATCAAATACTTCTATTTTTTCCAGAAGAATGAACTTTTGACCCTCATTCGGGAATCTCTTTTGCGTCTTATTGTATAACTGTTGTTTTGATAAAGGTTTATTCAGTTGGGCTTAAAACATTTGACACGTTAAGTTGTATTATGTTGTGACCAGTTTAGGTTGAAATTTTATTTTCTTCAAATTATTGAATTCAAGTGATTCGTTTCCCTGGAAATACAAAAGTGCTCAAACAAAATTCTTGGATGAAGACATTTATTGGAATTTATACTGAATTCAAAACTGGAGTAATATTTTCTGTGATTAAACAAGAGACTGTTGACACAGCAGCACTTAGCTGACAACAACAGACGTCATCGCCTTCAATTTCGGCTTTTATCGGGACTCAAATTCAGTTTCATTCAGGACCTTTTATTATTAGGACTTCTATTTTTAATTCCTGGATTATTTTTGGATTTAATTCGTAAAACCGTAAGTTCTTTTTTCTTAATTTTTCACTTTGTATTCTAGGGAAATAAATTATTTGTTAAATTGTACAAAGCTTGTTGTCTTCACTCTTTTCTGTTACTTATTTTAAGAGCATAGACTCGTAACAGGTCAGATATAGCATACAAACTTAGCAGTGCCAGAACGTATATAACCTTATACGCATGCAAGTGTTTACATAAATCAGAAGTGATTCCTTCTTAGTTTTGAATATTTTTCATTAATGTTTCCCCCTTTAACCAGGTGTGTTCTAATTGCTGCAACAGTCATTAAACACCAAGCGTTTGTCTTGGTCGCTTTGGCCGTCCTCGTCCAAGTCATCGCCGCCTTTGCTACCGCCACCACCATCGTCATCATCGGCATCATTTGTATCCCCTTATAGTATGGGGTCTATATAATCTTATCCGTTTGTGTTTGTGCTTGCATCTACTTGGCATGAGGTGACTTTCCCAATACACCGTTGAAGATGGATAATTGAACATTCAACCAATACAAGGAATATATATATATATATATATATATATAT